>APFE030687398.1:98895-155559 GCA_000404065.3 Pinus taeda
TTTACTTTTTGATGTTTAATTTATTGTGATGAATGATTGACGTGCCAGTTTAATGCTTGATTAGTGATAGAATCAGCTAACCAATTATGAGAACTTGGAATATGCAAATAATTAATATAAGTAAATGATCTTTGCAACAACCTCACCCTTAAATACTAGCGATATAAACATGGATCCCTTACCCGATAAATGTTATTTAATTGTGACACTATCAACTGCGAATCAAGATAAACTACCAACGAGTCGATTTCGTGAGAAATTTCCTTGGATAGCAAATTAATGACGGAAGTATACTCAGCCATATTGTTTGAAGTGGGACCAATGCACACTCCCCTTGATACCATCAATTGACTAGTTGGATAATAAAGTACCAAAGTTGTGGAAGCAAGATTCCGAGTGTGTCGACTAGCACCATCGGCGAATCCAAAATAGACCAAGTCATCCATCAACACCTGCCAAAGTAGACCAAAAAGTGTTGATATCAAAAACTATCGATAAAAAATGTACAAATATACATAATGTACAAAGAATCCATTTCCTGGCTGCTACTTAAGCAAAGTACTTCTTAAGGTAGAGCCCGTTTCGAGGCTCCACCAATTTGTTTCCTTCGAAATCGATTAACTCATACGACCCTTTTGTTAAAACTCGTTTAATTATGAAGGGTCCGTACCACATCGGTTTGAATTTGCCTACCTCCAAGGTGTCCTTATCTTGGTCGTAGACCAAGACGAGGTCACCTTCAGAAAAGACACGAGGCCAGACAGCTTTATCATATTGGGTTTTAACCCTTTTCTTATGAGCCTCATTTACTGTGGCTGCATCTCGACGCTACTCATCGAGATGCTCCAAGTGAAGGAGGCGCTCTTCGAGACTAGAGGTCTCTGGAAGGAGCTCAATAGCTAACTTAAGAGATGGAATTTCACATTCGACAGGAAAGATAGATTCCAACCCATAAACTAACTTAAAAGGTGTAAAACCTGTAGCAGTCTTGATGGAGGTTTGGTATGCCCATAGAGCCGGATACAACATAAGATGCCAATTGGATCGATTCTTGTCAATTGTCCTTTGCAGGATCATCTTAAGAGTTTTGTTTACTGCCTCGACCTGTCCATTAGCTTGAGGATAATAAGGAGTCGAATGTTCCTGCCAAAAACCTAATTTGAGAGCCAATTCAGACATTAGTTGATTCTGGAAATGACTGCCATGGTCAGTGACAATCTCTCTTGGGATACCAAACCTTGAGATAATCTAATTAAAAAGGAATAATGCCACTGTCTCACTATCATTTTTATAAGTGGGCATGGCCTCAACCCACTTCGTTAAGTAGTCTACAGCCACGATAATATACTTGTGATTCGCTGTTGAAGGCAGATTACAAGTCGTAAAATCAATACCCCACTTAGTAAAGGGACTGACAGTGACAACGGGAAAAAGAGGAGCTGGATGTGCACGCATCTTCGGAGTATAAACTTGGCACGGGTGACAACGTTTGACCACTTCAACACAATCTTTGAAGAGTGAAGGCCAAAAATAATCGGCACGCAAGATACGTTGAGCTGTAGCAAGCCCTGATAGATGACCACCACAAGCTCCACTGTGGCAGTCATTTAGCACTGACTCTGCCTCCTCTAAGGTTAAATAGTGCCGAAGGATTGAATTGACCCCTCAACGATATAATGTATCACCAATGCTAACATAATTTTTAGCGAGGTGACGTAATTTGCGATGTTCATCCTTCGAGAAAGTAGAGGGAAACTTCGAAGTCTAGAGATAAACAATGATATCTCCATACCAAGGGTCGAGTGAAGAGATGAGGAATAAATGTTCGTCGTAAAAACTTTCCTCATAAACAGTGTCCTCTCCACAAGGCATCTCGGAAATTAGCTCGGCAAAAACCATAGACTTCTTGGCTTTGGCGGACAAGAACTCGAGATCAAATTCTTGTAAAATGACAATCCATCGATTATATTTTCCCCCAATCACTCGAATACTGAGGAAAAACTGAAACAGATTGACTGCTGCCAAGACAAAAGTTTTGCATAGCAGAATATAATGACGGAGCCACTGGACAGCATGGACAGCTGCCAAGGCCAACTTCTCAACCGGAGAGTAGCGAAGTTCAGGACCTATCAAGCCTCGGCTCAAATAATAAATCACATGCTCTGTGAGAGCATCGTCTTCCTGAACGAGAACCATACCAATGGTTGATTTTGCTGCAGCGAGATATAAAAGGAAGTCCCTACCATAATCCGGTGGACTCAAAAGCGGGGCAGAGACTAATGCCTTTTTCAAAGCATCAAACGACCACTGTGCAAAGTTGTCCCACACGAATGGAACCCCTTTGCGGAGCAAACGCATAAACCCTTTATTGATCTCGGCATAGTTCGCTATAAACCATCTTAAGAAATTAGCCTTCCCTTGAAGACTTTGATGTTGTCGAATGGAGGACGGGGGAAGCAACTGGACTATTGCTTCCACATTGAAGGGATCAACCCTAATCCCTTCATTTGACACGATGAACCCTAACAACCGACTGGACGTAACCGCGAAAACGCACTTGTTGGGATTCAACCGGATTTTATAAAAACGACATCGCTCAAAAACCATTCAAAGGTGACTACGGTGATCAGTTCTCTTTCGAGAATGAGCAGCGAGATCGTCCAAGTACGCTTCGATGATATGTTTGATGTCGTGGAAAGCATATGACATGGCCCGCGGGAAAGTAGCTCCAACATTTTTGAGACCAAATGACATCTTTCTGTATGCAAAAGTACTCCAGGGACATATAAAAGTCATCTTATGTTGATCCTCATTACAGATAGAAATTTGATTATAACCTGAAAAAAAGTCCATAAAGGAAAAAATCTCATTACCCACACACTCGTCAATAATCTGATCGATGAATGGCATGGGGTAATTATCTTTTGGGCAAGCCTTATTTAGGTCCCTAAAGTCGATGCATACTCAAATTGTTCCTTGCTTTTTATCCACAAGGACTGGATTAGAAACCCAATCGGTAAGAGGAACAGGGTATATAAAACCCGCCTTGAGTAGCTTCTCTACTCCATCTTTAATGGTTGCCGCTTTCCTAGGATTAACCGCTCGAAGCATTTGGCGAACCAGCTTGGCATTTTCATACGTCTTGATCTCATGTTCAACTATAGAAGGATCGATGCCAGGCATTTATTCATAAGACCAAGCAAATACATCTCGAAATTCCTTGAAAAGGTCGGTGTAAATTTGAACTTCTTCAAGGGAACATTCAATTCCGATGAAGAGATTCTCGATCACGTTAGGGTCCCTAGAGATGTTTATAGATATCGTTTCTGAAATCACCGACATATTACCTTCGGCACGAAAGTGTGCTGGAGCCAAAGGATTTGATATCTTACAAACATCACTAGTGAATAGCTTGGAGAACCTAGATTCCACTTCCTACAATGGAGGAAGGAAATATGAACGATGGTGTAAGTCTTCCCAAGGTCGATCTACACCCATCATCACTTCGAGGGTTTCTTCTTTAGAAGGTAAAACCGTATCTAAGTAGTCCAAGGCGGAGGTGGAATCAAAGGCCCAAGCTGGGGCCACATGACCATCTAGCTCCTCTTCGAAAAAAGGAGTAGAATGGTCGTCTGCAGAGTTAACGATAGACTGATATCTAAGCTCAACTGCAGACATAGGGAATGCCATTTCATTAACTTGTCCTTCAGCTAATGTGGTCGTAGGTAAAGGCAAGGTCAAAGGGTCTGAAAAATAATGAGTTCTGAAGAACTCTTCTCGAGAGGACTCCTTAGATGATGAAACGACATTGATTCTAGCGATAGGAGAGGGAAAATCAAAGGTACCCATCAATGAGGAATACATCCCAACTCCTAGATTCTCAGTAGGCGGGCGAGGGTTATCCACTAAGGGGATAGTAGAGTCAGAAGTTGCTTGAGGATCAACTGGACAATAATCCAACTGATCAACCTTAATGATTTTCCCTTCATGAGGAAAGCAGATGACACGAAACAGAGTCGAAACGACGACATCCATCTCGTATACACAGTTCCTTCCTAAGAGGAGATTATAGTCTAGGTTAGCATCTATGACCTCTACTTCAATATTGATGACCTTTCCTCCAACACATATAGGAAAGGCCAGGATAATCCCCTTCGGCTTGTGAGAATGGCCATCAAACGCAGTCAGGAGGGTAGGTAAAGGAACAGCCGAAGGAGATCCAATGGCCTTCCAACATGACATTGACATGATGCGCGTGGAAGCTTCTTCATCAATAACGGTGCGAAAAATGTTAATCTTTCGGTATGTAGACTTTATCTAAAAAGCCATGTGATGAGGGAGTCGCTTTTTGACATTCAACATCTCAAAAGTGAGCACTAAAGAGTTGGTTGGATCAACTGCCCCAATTGCCGAGAGTAAAGCACTTCGCTGAGCTAGACATGACTGGAGAACCTCTAAAGCAAACATGGTGCATGGACTTTGGGCCAGATCCTCCATAATGGAATAATTCTAGGCAGCCATAGCGTTAGGATTAATAGTCACATGTTTAGCGAAACCTTTCGGTATCTGTGGTATAGTCTCAATAGGGGGTTGCTCAATATGAAGGTCGGTATTTCCAGGAGCAATTTTGTCCTTGAAAATTTCGGCTTCACCATAATCACGTGACCGAGTAGCCATGTGGACATTAGAACCCATCATGAAAACATTCGATGATTTTTCCCCTTCCTGGCTGCCCCCAGAGGAGGTACCAGGATTTGAACTCGTGCCAGCAAGCAATCGCTGCCCTTGGGGAAAAGGGTTGGTTAACACAGCTTGAGAACTAGAAGCCTCTTGTTGCCCTAACAAGCGTTGAGCATCCTGAATCTTCGGGCAGAGATGAGTTAAATGGTCTCCACTACACAACTTGCATGGAAACTTGACTTTCTTTCTAGACTCATTTCTACCCCCACCGGCATTATTGCCGGATTTATTTGTGTCAGCCTTCCCATCCTGATTCTTTTTCTTACTTCATCCTTTCTTTTTCCCATTGGAGTTTTGATTTCCTTTGGGGTTATCAGATTGGACGGCATTAATCGAACAGGGTTGGGAAGACGAAGTATTAGACGCTGTGACTTGATTGTTTGAAGCAGTTTGCAATGACAATTGCTGCAATTGGCTCAACACGTTCACTGCATTTGTGTCTACCGATCCAACTATCCCATCGGCATGGGGACCTGGCTTTGACTTTGCTATGTCAACCTTCGACCCAGGAGCATCTGGCAAGTATTTTTGTAGGATCCTAGACTGAGAGTAGATCAATTCTAATTGTTGGGCCCTAAAAATCGCTTGCTCCTCATAATAGACTCCAAACATAGAGATGTCCTTAGATATCTTAGGTTGTAAAGATTTTAGAAACCATTCGAGACGGTACTCCAGAGGGATTTCGGCTTTAATGAGCCTCTTTCTCCGTCTCCATTCCTGAATATGGTCTGAAATGTGAGTTGTCGTGTCCTAACGAAAGGTGGCCAGAAGTTCGATTCCAGCGTCATAACGAACAGGCAACCGGAAATGACTTAGGAAGATGTTAGCTAAGTCGGAAAAAGATGTAAAGTTGCCCCCTGGCAGCTCTATATACCATTTGGCCGCATTACCAGTCAAGGTTCGTTGAAAAAGTCTCAACCTCACTGAATCATCAATAAGGGAGTTCGACGAGCACCACAAATGAAATGTGGTTACATGGTCGCTTGGGTCTTCACCGCCCTTTCCTTCGAATTTTGGAATGTCCGAAGGGAGTTTGGTTGGGACCGGAGGCCAGGCTGGATTATATTTAATTGGATCGTTTGTTAACTTTGTGAGGTCTGGCAAATTTAGAGTTGCCAGAAACTGAAGCCTAGGAGGACCTTGGGGATTCCACCCAGACTGGGCGGAGCCCCCAAAGCTCTGCAAAGATTAGCCTATATTTTGGAAGGCACCAGGTGGCCCGAAGTAACCAGCAGAACCTCCTGAACCAAAAGGCAAGCCTTGTGATCCAGCATAACTTGGAGTTTGACCAACTCCGGCCGCAAAACCTCCATAACCGGCGAAGTTTCCTCCTAAAGGATTATAAGGAGTTGACAACCCCTGATAAGGATTCCAACCCGAGGCTAGGGGAGGAATACTTCTAAATGAATTGACTGTGGAGTACAACCTATACCCTTGTTGGCCGACAAATGGATTCCTAGTTCCCACACTTCTAACCACAGGGTTAGTCCAACCTTGAAAAGAATTGCTGCTTTGTCCAAAAGAAGAGAAAGGAATAGATCCAATTGTTGAGTTGGAATGTGGTATATGACCACTTCCAAAAGGAAAACCCTGGAATGAAGCTGATCCACCCATCATGGATGTGGCAGTACTAAATGGAACTGACGGAATACCCTGTGAATGGGTACCAAATGGGAAAATCTAGAACTAAAAGCATTGGTTTCAGAGTTTCCACTCATAGAAGGAATGGAGGTAGACCCAACTAAAGATGTGCTAGCAAAAGACCCGAATAAAGAAGCAGAGGGGATGGAAATAGTTCCTCCCCCTTGTACAGATATTGGAGTCTGCATAGTCGTAGCACTTGTAGTAGAAGCAATGCTTCTAGTAGTGGTCATCGATGGTAAGTGCGTAATGTGACTTGGACTTGATAGTCGATGCATTGGAGGCCCAACGTATTGTAACACTTTCAAATGACTAGAAGGTAGGGGAGAATTCGGAGCCGCTAACGACTCTAAGAGTTCTTCTACCTCTACGTTATCTACTACCCAAAAGAGAACTCGAGAAAGTATTGGAGTATTTCTCTCTTGTTCTATAGAAGTACCAGGTCTATCTTGAACACTAATACCCCTGAGAGGAGGATCAATCCCCGATGCGTCAACTGCCACGGGACGAGACCCACTGGCAGTATTACCTTTGCGCCTTCTAGGTGAAGGCTCTAAACTTGGTGGTGAGAGACCACGAAGTCTTCGAGATCCTCTAGTTGATCAGTCAACCACTTTGAATTTCTTGTTAAGATCTAACTAAAGACTCAAAAAATTGAAAGCTAGGCCAACTAGGAGCACAGAGCACACACTATAAATTCCTAAAGGTATCAGCCAGTCAAACAACTTCCAAGTATTTCTGCTCCGGGTGATTAGGTCCAGACACCAAAATACGAGAAAGTGAAGTAAGGGACCTTCTGAAGATAGTCTGGGATAATGACGGCCCAGTCCTATCAGCAAAGGTAACAGAGGAAGTTACGCTGACCTCCTGACAACAGCCTACGCTGGTGCAAGCCCCCAAGCTTCGCAAGGGTGCCCTCCAGTAGTACCGTTGAGAGTGATACAACATCGACCTCAGGTTCCACGGGATTCCCCTCCACAGCCACCTCTGTAGATCCCCAGGAGTAGCAACTAAGGTTACCAACTCGTATCAGAAGCCAGGCAGAATAGTCGTAAGGTAAGCTCGGACAAGTAGGAGAGGGAGTATCTCTCTTACCTGTCTTTACAAACCCTTGTGCTTAACTCCCAGATCCTGAGCTTTCCTGGTCTTCCTAATGCTATTGGATTTTCACTCACTATTCAGACTCTTATGTTTGACAGTTTAAAATGGCCTTGGAGAGTTAACTCTCCACTCACCTAATCCAAGGCCCTAAAATATCCTAAAACTTGTTGGTGTGTCTAACTTGACAATTATAAAAAGTTCTAGTATATTTTAAATTAGTGCTTGATTTTAATGGGCTGTTATTTAAGTTACGGGATAAGCGGAAGTGAAACTAGTGGTGTTTTGATGCAAAAGAAATTAATGAAAACCAAACTACATGCAAATGCACTTGGTTTCATTTTTCAATGAAAATAAATTTCTATAGGGTTCAGAGGAACTTCAAATAAAGCTACAACTTTTTATTTTCTTCTCTTCAAACTTCACACTCACAAAAGCTAACAAAACTATAGATGCCTAGAAAGATGCACAAACTAACCCTAATGCAACAAGTACATGCCGATGCAAAATTCAAAACTAGTCTTAAATCAAGGAATGAAAGTTGCTTGTTTATCGATTTTTGATTTGCCACTTAGAATGTTTAGATGGAATATAAGTTTTTGTTTCTTATTTCGTCTAAGCACTAAAAACAAGATGAAGACAAACAAATAGGCACTTTCACTCAACAAAAAGGAAAACTCAATCAAAACAAAGTTCAAGAAAGCAAAACAAAGTTTCAAAAAGTTTCCTTCAAAAGCAACACAAAAACGACTTTTCAAAAACGCTCTAACAAGACTGAAACTTGATGACCGAAGAATAGGCAATGCAGCACTTTGCGAATTTGCAACACAAAACAAGTGAGAACTCAGAAAAAAAATAGGTTCTTCGAAATTCTCTTAACAATCAACAAGCAGCGAGACAAGCTTGGCAATGAAAACCAAAAGATTGAAAAGACAACTTTCAAGAAAGCGTGAACCAACAACTTTCAGAAAGCAAGAAAAGCAGATGGTCATAGAAATAAATTTTGGGCATGCAAACCAAAAAGTCACCAAAACAAAACTAAACACAAAGATTGAAATCAATCTTCCTGCCCTGAAGACACAGAGCAACCAAGATTCCTTGCAAGAAACCTCGTGTGCTTAAGCAAAAACAAATGACGTTTGCAAGACCAACAAACAAGACCAACCTTTTCACAATCACAGATAATTTGAAACAAGACGCTTGTTGTAAAACTAAAGACTGTGACAGAGCAGTAACTGTCCCAAACTGAATCAGACCAGCATACAAACTTCCAGAAACAAAAAGATTTTAAAAATCTTGAAAATTAAAGATATACGCGACTGTGTTTGCACACAGATGCGTGTATACGTGACAAGGCTTAAGGAAACACACGTATACGCAGTTTCACTTAAGGAAAGATGCGTATATACGTCTATGTAAACAGAGAAAACAACGTATATAAAATCTTTCAAGAAAAACAAAAGACAATCTGGAAAAAACTGATCAAAGCTCACAATTCAGGCACAGACTACACAACAACAGAAGATAAACAGACAGCTGAGCCCTGATTGGCTTGAATACACCCCAACTAGGAACAAAAATAGTGTTGTCCCCAGTGGAGTCATCAATTCTGTTGTGGGATAAACTCCCCTAGGGTCTTGGGTGGATACCCTAGCAGACTGGAGGTTATCTATACAAAGAAACACGCATTCCATACAACCATTATGCTACTATAAGCAAACTCTACGATAGGGGACGTACCTGAGGTCCTATGTTTGAGAAGAGCCTTCCAGGGTCCAAACTCTTCTTGGAGTTACTTTTTCTCCTTTGACCTACAAAACAATCAATTCAAGAAAGTACAGCAATATATGGACTAAACATCACAAAGAAACCATCTTCATATTATAAGGAAAGGTAGTTAGTTATGCAATTAAACAACCGTTCACATATGAATCATAAACATGCAGAAGATATATATCAGGACAAAGACATGTGTTTCTTTTATTATAGACAAATAAAGTACAGAAAGGAATAATTTCACCTGATTCGTCCTTTCGCAGGCTCCAAGCGGAACCGTCTCCCAGATTCGTCCAGTCTCAAGCCTTTAACAAACTCCTTCCATGACTTACTCCATGATATCTCAAGCAGTATGTCAACACACACAAGGAAACAAGGGTTTCTTGTAGAATGGGGGAAGTGCAGGAGGCACTAGGATTGTCAGGCCTGGTCAGGGAAATCTCAGCATAATAATCTTTCTCTCTCTTCTCTCCTCCTTTAGGCCTTCCCACTGAAACCTTTTTATACTTCTCCCAAAGTAATTTTTTAGTTGGGAATTTGTTGGGAATAGTTGGGCCACGGGCACTAACAGGTAATCAACAGGTAAAACCCACGATCTCCACCTGAAATTAAGGAGATGTTTATTTTTTTAAGTGTTTTTAAACATATACATGGGTTGGGTATACACAGACCCGCGTATACACGCGTTTAGCTCAGGGAAATGTCGCGTATAGGGAATAAAACACTGTTTTTTAAATTTGGGACTAGGTCTGGAAGGAGGGGTTGCCCTAGGCCATGAGTGCAGCATCACAAACCACAAAAGTGAGATTTGGAGATATAACGCTGAGTAGATGTCATTTCCAATCCGTTAACGAGCTAAAAAGGACAAGTGCTCGACAATCTTTTCATATTTCGAGAGTCTAAAAAGAGCTTAAAGAGGACTTTGTTTTGAGGAACAAGTGGTGTCTAGGATAACAACTAGTTCCGGTGATGTTGGAACTTCTCAAAACATGTTGATTTATGTGAAGAGGCTGGCTAATAGGACCACTCATTGCAATTGTAACTCAAAAAGAGAAAAACAACCAAGTGAAAGCATATGATCGGCCAAGCAGATAGTGACGATAGAAGGAGAAAAAAGCAAGGGTCATATTATGGAAAATGTTGTTAGAATGGCAATTACTAGGGTTAAAATGGAAATGGGTTCATTTTTACACAACCTTGAATCGAAAAAATATGCTTCGATTCAGTTTCATTTTTACACAAGATTGAAACGAAGAACTATGCTTGAATTCAGTTTCATTTTTACACAAGATTGAAATGAAAAACTATGCTTGGATTCAATTTCATTTTTACACAAGCTTGAAATGAAAAACTATGCTTGAGATTTGTTTACATGCCCCCAACATGATGACTCGATTCTAGGTGCATGCCCCCCAAGCTTCATTACATTCACCTAAGTAGACTACTCATGGCTATAAGGTGGATGGAATGAAGGTTCATTTATGAGATCAAGTGAAAGACTCGACTGGAATTTTACGATATCTACTCAAAGACTCGACTTGAAACTTTGCTCCAGGGGACCTTGTTTCATTTTTTAATGAGCTTGACACAAGACAAGGAACTTTACTCAGTTCCTTGTTTCATTTTTTAATGAGCTTGACACAAGACAAGGAACTATCCTCATACTCCTTGTTTCATTCTTTAACAAGCTTGACACAAGACAAGGAACTATCCTCATATTCCTTTGTTTCATTTTTTAATGAGCTTGACATAAGACAAGGAACTATGCTCATACTCCTTGTTTCATTTTTTAACGAGCTTGACACAAGACAAGGAACTATCTTCGTATTCCTTTGTTTCATTTTTTAATGAGGTTGACACAAGACAAGGAACTATCCTCATGGGAGTTTTTCATTTTTTAATGAGGTTGACACAGTAAAAGAACTATCCTCATAGCACCTTGAACACGACCCATAAGAGGTCATGACTTCTAAGAGGTTCTCATCAGATGGGAGAATAATGCTCTAGAAGGGATATGTAGCAAGGAATCCATTAGAGATATCTAGTTCGAATGCCCCCAGTACATCATGTACAACATCACAGAATTGATCGTCCATTGATGTAGGCATGGAACAGGTTGCCACATAGTTGACCCATAGCAGGGAAGATACCATTGGAACAAAAGGACCACTTAGGGAAGATGGTTGACTAGAAACCATATTTGGACTAGGAAATGAAAGTTTGTCAATGGTGACAATTCTACCTTCATGCGAGAAACACATCACTCGGAAGAGTGTTGAAACAATAGCTCCCATGTCATAAACATAGTCACACCCAAGAATTAAATTGTAATCTAAAGGGCTTGCGACTACCATCACATTGAGATAAAAAATTTCTCCTCCCAAAGTAATAGGTAGCTGAGGAAGGATCCATAATGGTTGACTGGTTCCTCTATTAAAAGTCAACAGATTCTGGGTAATAGGCACAAGTGGTGGTGAACCGAGTGATTGCCAAGCAATGGAGGAAAGGATACTCACAGATGCACCTTCATCTATAATAGTGCCAGGTACAATCATATTACAAACTTGTACTATGATCTAAAAAGGCACATAAGAAGGAAGACGACATCCTGCCAGTCTATTCCAATCAAAGGAAGTGACCAGACTACTTGGAGGGGGTTCGTAGGAATTGGAAAATTAACCCCTTGAGTTACGAGAGTGGGAGGATTTTCCTCCTATCTTGATGGAACAGGAGGATTGCCCCTAAGCTCATTGGAATCTAAAGAAACGAAAATAACCTGAGTGGTATCATATTCACTCTCTTTGGGAAAGGTACGATTAACTGAAGGTGAAATCAGGTCAACTGTTTCCTCGACCTATGATTGGTCAAGTATAGACTCATGGGATTCACATTCAGAGAGAGTGGGTTTGACCGACGGTTGATTTGGGTCAGTCACTTTATCAACTAGTGAAGGATTAAAGGTTAGTCTCCTGTAACCAGATGGAAGTCGCTACAGTGAAGCAGGACGGTTATCCAACACATTTTGGGCTTCATCTAGATAGGGACAAAGGTGAATGGGGTGATTCCCTTCACATAAGCTACAAGGAAACTTAACTTTACCATTATTTCCATGAACTTTACTACCACTAGTTGATGGTGTGTCACCAACATGATCTCTAGAAGTTGATGACATAGGATGATGTGAGTGAGAAGACCATCCTTCTAAGGTCTAAGTAATACCATGACAATTTCATAGAAGATGGTCTCCCGCACAAAGTTTGCATGGATATCGAACTTTGTGAGGCTTATTGAACGATTTCTCATCAAAAGTTGCATTCAAAGCAATGGTTGCTTCGTTTCCCCCTGCTAAATTTTCTTCTTCTTCTTCTTCTTCCCTTTCTTCTTCTTCTTAGCCACCTGGTTACTAGTACCAATACTTTCACCAAGCGAAGAGGAAGAAGGGGAGGAAGAAACAACTAAGGAAGAAGGCAAAGGGTCAACTTTAGGATCAACTAGAGGTTGATTTTGTCTAGTTGGATGAGTACTCAATTGCAGAGAAAACACGACATTTTGAACCAAGGAGGTTGAAAACAACCATACTCTCAAGCCAATGGTAAGTCCTAGACAGGACAATGTAGCCATATAAGGAGCACCAATGTTTCTGAAAGGAGGAAAAGGACTAGGATTCCCATCGAAAGGAATTCCTTGATCGGTGGACTGTGGATTTGTCGCAATATGTCTCAACCTAAGATCAACTAAGGAGTGAGCGTGGAGGATGTTATCTGTGGTCAATTAATTTTATTCTAATCAAAATAACATAACAAAACAAAAGAGACATGATCTAGGAAAAATGATTACCAAGTAATTGTGAACTGCAGAATACCTCTCAACGAATCGAGAAGTACAGGTAGGAAATCTCCCCGAATGTTGTGTTTGGTGTATCATAGTGTACAAGGCAACCGACTTGGTTACCTAAGGATGGATAGAAACCTAGTGTTTTCCTCCCACATATACCGAAAATTATGTGGAGGCCCAATCCGTATTAGCACTTTCTAATGTGAAACTGCACAGCAAGAGCATTCACATATACTTTACGTACTGTAACACCACCCTATATACCCAAAGGTATGTGGACGAGCTAAGATATACTCACGTACGTAGAATGAGATATCACACTCGGAATGCATCGCAAACAAGTTACCGATAGCTGCTATGTTTTACGATGTTGAAACACGTCTCTAGCCTAGAACCTCTAAATGTTATGTGTTAAGTTACAATGCTCCATTAGGTTAATTCAGATGAATTTTAAGTTGATCTTCTTTATAATTTGCCTTTCAAGGTTCACCGCGTGATGTATGTTTGCAATTCCTAGAATGCATAGTATGTTAAACAGTGTTTTCATTCAATTTGAACAATAAAAACCTTAGCTAGAAAGGGATAGAGCAATTAGATCTTTGACAAAGAGGAAAGAGCATATTTAATTCAATTTCCGTAAACTATTCCTATGAGCACACACAAACTTTTTCAATGCACGATGCAAGTTTTTCTTTTCAATTCCCTTATTGTTGTCATGAACAAAAGGAAACTAATGCACATGCAATCAATCAATCTTTTTACAAGAAAGAATACTTTATGACAATTTTGTTTTGAAGGAAAATAAGACTTTTACGACACTTTCTTTCGAACAAAGATTAATTGACTATAATCTAACTTCGATAATGAATCGATAATGATAAAGAAATCATTTAAGAGACATTAAACAGTCACAACCAAAGTAGGGTTGGAAAGAGGAAATACAAGTTGATCTCAAATATACTACAATCATTGATCTTTCAACAAGTAGCAATAGAAGGAAATTTGGTGAAAAAACCCAATCCAAAGGTGGAAATTTGACCTAAGGTGGATCAACGCATGTTTGAATGGGAGACAGTGCACTAGAATGCATTGTCTCTAAGCCAAGGGTGCACTAATAAGCGAAGGTCTGAATGGGAGACAGTGCACTAATTAGCGCAAGTTTGAATGGGAGATAATGCACTGATCAACGCACTATACCCTGACCAAGGGTGCACTGATTCCAGCACACTCCTAAAGTAGGAATTCTAGTGCAAATTTTGACCAAAAAACTTCACAAGGGCCGAAATAAGATCAATGAAGGAAAGTAAAGTCTACTAGGGTGTACTAGGATGAAGGTAAACTACCCGGAATGATGTTCGTTCCCCAGTATGGTCGCCAATTTGTTTTGGAGAATTTGGTATCTACGAATAAATACTAATTCCCTAGATAAGTAGCCATATCTAGAACAACATTTTAAAGCACTTTAGCCTTTTCTTATAAGCAATAGATAAGACAAAGAGAGTGAGAAGACATACTTGTAGTTCCACTTTCCTCTTGTCTCCTTTGTATTGGTCTTTTCACTCCTTCCCATACTTAACATGCATGAGAAGTACCTATAAACATCAACAGAAGATAAAGAACCAATCAAAGAGAAAGATATATTGATTACAAGTAAATGGAATCAGATATATTCACACATAAAAGCATCATATAACAAGATAAGAATATGGAAAAAGGTTCAAATACTTTATTGAATAGAAGAAGGAATTAAAACCATCAAGTCTGATTCGAAGTCACTCCTCTAGCTTTGATCCCATCCATATCACATCAAAAGCATGACAAACTTGTAGCATAACAATACGTGTATCAACGTCAATTCTCATAGAAACATTATCCCCTTACAATTCAACATAGTCCAACCCTTGATCACTTAGATGAGTGCTCAATGTATATGAAGATGGAGGAGGTTATGTCATAAATGGGGTATTGAATGGCCTTCCATACTTAGAATTAGTTCCATGGAGGAAGGGATGAGAGGATAGGATGTATCTTAATTCATTCCTCATCCATTTTCGAGCTCATAGGAGTTGATAAGTGAGAGAAACTTCTAGAAGACTCCAAGAGATAAGAATATTCCCCAAACCCTATGTGAATTTCTCTCAATCTCGCCCAACACAGGTCAAAGAGGGCCTAAGTTCTCTGCAGAGCACCCTGGCATGGACTCAACTACTCTATAGCGCACCCTTACATGGGCCTACCTACACTGGTCCCTTTAGAGATCATTTTACGATGTCCTCAAGTCATGAAACTATCTGGGAAGGAGACATTCAAAAGGTTGACTTGTTTAGGGCATGTAGCAACTAAAATTAGCATTTAATGAGCCCTAAAACACTAATCTAGATGATGGGAGTGATATGCCAAAATGGATCTATAACAACTATGAAGGAAACATCAAAAGAAAACGTATTGAACAACAAGTTGTTTCTTAGGGAACAACAACGACAAAATAGAAAGACAGCACTACAAAATCACACAGTTGAAAGCGATTAAGAAAACATAATAAAAATTTATGATAATTTGTAGGAAACGGAAAGAAAGAATACTACTCTTAACGAATTAAATA
This sequence comes from Pinus taeda, assembly GCA_000404065.3. NCBI lineage: Eukaryota > Viridiplantae > Streptophyta > Pinopsida > Pinales > Pinaceae > Pinus > Pinus taeda. Next base: position 114,587 of record APFE030687398.1, read on the forward strand.
CAACATATCTATTCTATATATATTTCAATAAACCTGATTCAAAATAGAGCATGCGATGTAACAAATCAATAGCGATAAAATAAGAACAATTACCCAAATAGAAATAGTTGGAATAGTAAAATAAAACACCAATTTAATTATACAAGAGAAGACAATGCTGTTTCCAGGATCAGGCCCAAATCCAAAATCGAACTGCCTTATGAAGGAGTCAGCACAATAGACTAGATTTGAATAATAAACATTTCCATTCGATTATAGAAAACCAATTACAATTAATGTAATCACAAGTCCGACCTTGTGTCAAAAATAATATTACAAATTGAACAACAACTTTTGAGGCTTAATTCCAGCCTTTTTATTGTATCAGCAAAAGATAAAGATCAGAGAATCTATTTTTAATAATGAGTGATCATGAGAATCTAAATATTCTCAGGATGCTCATTTAAGTTACAAAGATCATAATGCATCCGGAAGACCAGGTCGAGAGGTCATATTTAACTAATTCACTCCAAATAGAGTCTAATCGCCTAAGGCTTACGTGATCCATTCGTTAGGAAATAAAACTTTAATGATCGAATCCATTCATAAAATAATAGAATAATAAATGCATATAAAATACTACTGAAGTCCATACTACACAAGTTAACATATCCTAATGACAAGAAAGGCTCTAGAAAGTAGTATGCAAACTAAGAAATAAGGCAAGGAAAATATGACAAATATGAGGCCCAATGTCACCCCCCAACTTACATTTTTTCATGACCTCATGCAAATAAATGATTCACATGTAGGATAGTCAAGGAGTAAGCTTCATAAGCTTCTTTTCCTCTATGCCTGAACCCATTTTTTTTCGGATCTCTTCAAAGGCCACTAACTTACCTACTTCTAATAAGTCATAATCAAATTTATAAAATGACTGGGAGAACAAGATAATGGGGCATTGATACCTACATCTTATCCAGTAGATACCTCTTTCCAATACCAAGTGAACATAGTCTCCAACTCTAGTAATGGCATATCGAAAGTTGTGATAACCAAAAGGTTCTTCATTCTTGACTTCATTAGGTGATGCCTGCCATCTTTCCTTAGCTCCATGGAGAGCCTCATCTATGATTTCTTTCAAATATTCAATTCATGAATGTAATACATCATATTGGGTTTGTGTTGGGCCTCATATTTTTCATATTTTCCTTGCCATACTTCTCAATTTTCATATCATTTTCTAAATTCTTTTTTGAAATTAAGTTATGTTAATAAGTATAGTACGAAATTTAGTAGTACTCTATACACATTTATCATTTTATTATTTTATGAATGAATTTGATTAACAAAATTCTATTTCTAACAAACAGATCCTCAATATTGATAGGAATCTATTGGCTCATTTATATTTGATGTTGTTCCCTAGAATGGTTAGAGAATATTGCACAAGCCTCAAACTGTTGCACCATATTTGGAACGAATTAATTGAGGATGACTTCTTGACCTGGCTTCTTGGATGAATTAAGATCATTGTAACTTAAATGAGCAATCCCGAGAATATTAGATTCTTAGGATCACCCATTATTAAAAATAGATTCAATGGTCTTTATCCTTTGTTTTTATGATATAAAAACTAGTGTTGAATCTCGAAATAAGTGTTCAAGTTGTAATATTATTTTTTGATATAAACCCAGAGTTGATATAATTTGTAATGGGTTTTTCTATAATTTGAATGGAAGTATTTATTATTCAAACTTAATTTGTTGTGCCGATTTTCCTACAAGGCATTTTGATTCCGGATTTGGGCCCGATCCTGGGAAGAATGTTGTCTTATTTTTTACCATTAAAACTAACGTTTGATTTCTCTATTCTATCTATTTCCATCTGTGCAATGGTTTTTAATTTCTCGTTGTTGATTCGTTAAATTGAATGCACTGTCTTGAATCATGTTTATTGGAATTGTTATAAGAATGTTTGTTGTGGTTAATTCAGTAAGAAACAATACTATTTTCTTTCATTTCTTGTAGGTTATCAAAGATTGCTATTTCAATTGATCAATCATTGTTAGGTAGCGTAATTGTGTAGTGTTACCTTTTCACTCTGTAGTAGTTGTTCCCTAAGAAATAAATTGTTGTTCAATATGTTTTCTTTTGTTGTTTCCTTTAGATATCTGTAGAAGTTAATAATTTGAATAGTTTGTGATAATTGGAGATTGCATCTTGAATTTATTCCTTTAATATTGTAGTCTTGTTTTTTCATAGGATCATAACAACTAGTCATATTTTCATTCCTCTTGCACAAACAGTGTCAATAACCTTGAAATAACAAAATGAAACCTTGGGTTGATATATTAATGTGTAGCAGATTAGTTGGTCCTTTTTAGGAACAATTATTTGGCCCAACATTTTGGCATCGTTACCAGGGAGGTTGTCAAAGAGAGTTCTAGTTGTATCCCTATGGAATGGGTATTAAAGATGAAAGGTAAGAATCTACACATGCACTCAATTAAAAAGAGTGTGCCAGTGCCTACCCTGAGCCGATACATTTAGATTATTTAGTGTGTATGACTAGAAAGAATCCTAGGATTGGAAACAGATAGATATAGATAAAAAATTAATTCCAAAAACCACCAAAACCCAAGGTCAATTTGGCCTTGTAATAATGAGCTTTAAATACGAAATCATTCACAAATTAGAGTCTCAAGTATTGGTAGGTCCCCAAGAAGTATTTAGTAAGGGTTCTATTTTTGTTGACACTTGAGTAGCAGGGTCATCGGCTACAGCTAATGCTGAGATTCATGATAAAATTGTAGGATCTAAGCAGAGATTCTAAGACATATATGATAGGAATCTTAGTCCTTCTAGTAAGAGTAAGAGGCACTCCTGAAACTTAAGGGAAGGGGGAGGTGAGACGAGTGAACCATACCCATGACATTTTGAGTTGGAATTCCCTGCAACACCCGTTGTAAGGACAGAAACCAAAGTCCCCGATCTGAGTAGTACTGTGAGACTTGGTCAAGGTCTGAAACCCCATCAACATATTACTTTCTAGATAGCACCTCCTTGTTACATGATTCCTGATGATTATTGGTAGATCTCTAACCAAATGGAAAATGCAGTAGTAGGAACACAAACTTCAACCATAGAATATCCTATTGTTGATCTGTGGGTTAATGCACCAATGAAGGGTATCCCATTGCAGAACCTTCCAAATTTCCATGGAATTGCTTATGAAAATCCTGATGCATTTTTGTTTGAGTTTGATGTTTTATGGCAAGGTTATTATTATACTACCCACCCTCAAAAATTAAAATTGTTTCCTTCTACCTTAAAGGGAGAAACATTACGATGGTTCATGGGATTGGGGTGTGGTACTATAACCTCATGGGATCAAATGAAAGAAACCTTCCTCACTAAATGTCAAGACTATTTCCAATCTAGGGATTTAAGGGAAGAAATATTTAAAATCATTTCAAAAAAAAAGATGAAACTTTGGAAGAATATGTTGAAAATTTTCAATATAATTTGCAAAGATCACCATACGCTTCCCTACCCAAGGATGTATTGAAAGTTGCTTTGATTAGGGGCATGAAATATGAATGGATAGAAACACTTAATTTAATGGGTCAAGGTGATATTTCCAAAGAAGAATATGATGATATCATAAAACTGTGTATCGAGTGTTCATGAGGGATTACACAAACAAAACCAGGAACTTGTGATCCTCTCAACAAATCTAGCAGAACCACATTTGGATGAGTTACACAAGCAAAAATTGGTAATATTTTAGAAGAATTTAAAATTCATATTTTAAGTACCCTAAAAACACAGTTTGATGTTTTTCAGGTAAAACATAAATAGGCTGAAGCAGAACATGTATTGGCTATTTTATGTCCCCGCTGTCGGAAGAAGCATAGTCACAAGGAATGTCCATTGGACACAATTGATACATGTACCATTTGCACCAAAAATAATTCAAGTGATCACTTCCCTTCGCTTCCTGGGCTGAAGGTTGTATTTAAGGAAGCTGAAGAAGAGCTAGAACCAAAGTATTTTGTGGCACAATGATGACAATGGAAGAATCTCCCACTAGGTATTCCACAAGACCCTTTTATGTTTTGTTTTGGACAATTTGCTTAGCAGCAATTTCCTAGAACAAATTGACAAGGCCAACAACATTCTTCTAATACCTGGCATTTGCATCCATACAGTTTACCACCCCAGACAAGTCAGTCATTCCTTGGTCCCTCTTTGCCAAATCAACAATATTACACAACTTCATGCAAAAATACATCAAATAATGTTTATCCTACGCAATGGAAAAACCAACCCACTCAAGGGCCATTGTGGTCCCAGAATTGGAAATGCCCCACTGGAACAATTTATCAATCAATGGGGGAAATTCCTCAGCCAAAAATTCAACCACTGACATAATCTCCAATTCAATTACCTTCAAACACTCCACCTCCAATTTGACCTCAATTACCTGCATAGCCAAATCCAAATCCAAATAATAGACCTATGCAATTTTTTGAAATTATGGAAAGTTTAGATCCCCCTTATTGTTTAGCATGTAATGAACTACGTTTGAGATCTGTAAGAACCATCTTTCCAAAAGATTTCTCAAAAAATCACGAGAAATCAGAAAATGATAAACTCACTAAGGAGAAATCATTGACAGAACAATCTCATCCTGCTGTAATTATTATTGAAGCAAAATCATCCAGCAAACCAACTAAAAAACAAGCACCTATTGAGATTATAGACACTGCTCCCCCATTCCCTCAGAGATTGGTCATAGTAAAATCACCTGCACATCCTAATTTTGAATTCTTAGGGGAATTACAAAATTTATATATTAAAATTTGTCTCTTACATGCTATTAGAGAAATATGAGTTTATGCTAAAACCATTAAATAATTATGTGTTAAGAAGTCTAGTAGGAAATTGAAAGACCCTCCTATAGTCCATGTTTTAGGGAAACTCTCTGATATTATTTTGGGGAAACAAATACCCATTAAATATGATGACCTTGGAAACCCTATTGTTACTATCTAGATTTAGGGATATAATTTCCCAAACACTTTGGTGGACTTGGGAGCATCCATACATATTATAACACTTGAAACTTCTGGACTCCTTAGAATAACTAGATTTAAACAAACTCAAACTATGTGGAGCTGGCTGCCAGATATATTGTAAAACTAGAGAGAACTTTGTATGATATTATTGTTTCTATAGATTCTTAGGAATATCCAGCATATTTTTTGGTCCTTAATCCTAGAAATAAAAGAGAAGGACACCCTTTGATATTAGGAATACCATGGCTTGCCACTGCAAATGCATACATAGTATGTCAAACTGGAATCGTGACTATTGGTAAAGGACCAACCATCAAGAATCTTATTTTATACCCTCCTGCTAGACCAAACATATAGACTGATGATTTTATATGTTCCCCACCTAAATATTAGGAAGGAAATCTATGCTCTCCTCTTACTATTCATAAATCCCTTATCATTAAAAAATAGATCAAGGACAATGTAATTTATGGATTTATTAATCAACCTTCTATTATTGGGAACCCAACCTTTCAAATGCTAAAAGTTGTGCTTGATAACAAAGCCCAAGGAGATCCATTAGATGATTTGAACGATGAACACATACTAATGACTGCAGTTCACAACAATATTCCTATCAAAATCAAGCTTGGAAAAACCCTAAAAATTAATGTCGACCTTAATGACCTCCAACATGTAAGGATGATCCAAATTCTTTAAAAACACAAACAAGCTTTTATCTAGGAATATTCAGATATGAAGGGCATCGATCCACAACTATGTACACATCATATTTATATTGAGAAAGATGCCCGCACCATTCGTCAACCAAAAAGAAGACTAAATCCACACCTCGGAGATATAGTAAAACAAGAACTTCAAAAACTTCTTGATGTTAATTTTATATATCCTATTTTTGATAGTCAGCGGGTTTCACCATTAGTGGTAGTCCCCAAAAAGAATGGAAAATGGAGAATTTGTGTCAAATAAATCCACGCAGAAGGATCATTTTTCCCTTCCATTTGTGGATTACGTCCATGACACTCTTGCTGGAAAGAAACATTTTTCTTTCTTAGATGGGTTGAGTGGATATAATAAAATATAGATTACCCCTGAAGACCAAGAAAAAACTACGTTCACCTGTCCATGGGGGACATTTTCATATAGCATCTTACCATTTGGGTTGTGCAATGCACCAACCACTTTTCAAAGGGAAATTCTAAATATTTTTTCTGACTTGATTAGTGAGATAATTGAACTATATATGGATGATTTTACCACATATGGTGATGAATTTGATCAAGATTTGTATAATATTGAGAAATTTATTGCACAATGTATAGCCACTAGGTTGTGCCTTAGCCACGAAAAATGTCACATCATGATGACATAAGGCATACTTCTAGGACATTTTATTTCCACTACAGAAATTCAGGTAGATCCAGCTAAGATTGAGGTAATTCTTAAACTTCCCACTCCTCGAACGCAGATAGAGGTACATAGTTTCCTTGGTTATGTTGGTTATTATCATAGTTTTATAGAAAAAATTTCAAATATTCTAGCACCTCTGTATGTATTGACTCAACATGTGGAATTTGAATGGAATGATAAATGTGAAACTGCTTTGATAGATTTTAAGAGGATGGTCTCAAAAACTCATATGTTTCGAGGACCAAATTGGAATTTACCATTTCATATATCCTGAAATGCATCATACACAACAATAGGAGTAGTCCTCAGACAAGAAGAGGATAAAACTCCTTATGCCATTTATTACATTAGCAAGACCTTACACCGACTGAGCTGAATTATACTATGACAAAAAAATAAATTTTAGTTGTTACAGCCAAAAATTCATTTTCTATCGTAGTATAATTCAACTCAATTGGTGCAAGGTTTTTGCTGATGTAATAAATGATATAATTTTTTTTATCCTCTTCTTGTTTGAGGATTGCTCCTATCGTCGTATCTGATGCATCTAAGGATATATGGAATGGTAGATTCTAGTTTGGTCCTCATAACACAAAATCCTTTGAGACCAACCTTTTCATATCTGCAAAAGCAGTGTCATATCTATCAGTCCACTCAAATTCAACATGTCCAGTTAATACATAGAGAGGTGCTGCAATTTTTGAAAAATTAGATATAAAACAACGATAATAACCAACATAATTGAGGAAGCTACGTACCTATTTTTACATTTGAGGCATAGGAAGTTTGAGAATTACCTTGATCATAGCTAGGTCTACTTGAATTCCTACAACATAAATGAAATGTCCCAGAACTATGCCTTTTTCCATCATCATATGACGTTTTTTGTGATTGAGGCACAACTTGGTAGATATACATTGTGCAAGAAAGTTCTCAATATTATGCAAAGCTTGGTCAAATTCATTACTATAATGGGTAAAATCATCCTTATATAGTTCAAGTCCCTCATTAATCAAATCAGAAAAAATACTGAGAAATGCCCTTTGAAAAGTGGCTAGTGCCTTACACAACCTGAATGGTAAGACTCTATATGCAAATTTTCCCCATGGACAAGTAAGCATGGTTTTATCTTGGTCTTTAGGGGCAATATGAATTTGATTATATCCACTTAACCCATCTAGGAAATAAAAACATTTCTTTCCAGTAAGAGTGTCAAGAACTTGATCCATAAATGGAAGGGGAAAATGATCCTTTTATGTGGCTTTATTTAATTCTCTATAGTCAACACAAATTTTCCATTTTCCATTCTTTTTGGGTACTACCACCAATGGTGAAACCCACTAACTATCATAAATATGATATAGAAAATTAACATAAAGAAGTTTTTGAATTTCTTGTTTTACTATATCTCTAAGGTGTGGATTTAGTCTTCTTTGCAGTTGATGAATGGATCGGGCATCTTTCTCAATATAAATATGATGTGTGCATAGTTGTGTATCGATGCCCTTCATATTTGAATATTCCCAGGAAAAATCCTATTTGTAATTTTGAAGAATTTGAATCAACCTTTCACGCTGAAGGTTGTTAAGATTGGCGTTAATATTCAAGGTCATTCCAGGCTCAGTTTCAATAGGAATGCTATTATGAAATGCAGACGTGGGTATACGTTCAACATTCAATTCCTCTAGCGGATCTCCTTGGGCTTCGTTATCAAGCACAAATATCAGCATTTGACAAGTTGGGTCCCCAATAATGGAAGGTTGATTAACGAATCCATTAATTACATCATTCTTGGTCTATTTTTTAAAGATAATGGATTTGTCAATAGTAAGAAGAGAGCGTAAATTACCTTCCTGATATTCGGGCGGGGAACATCTAAAATCATTAGTCAACATGATGGGTTTAACAGGGGGGTATAAGATAAGATTCTTAACAGCTGGTCCTTTAGTGATGGTCATAATTCCAGTTCGACACCCTATGTATGCATTTGTAGTGGCAAGCCATGGTATTCCTAATATTAAAGGGTGTACTTCTAATTTATTTTTAGGATTGAGCACCAAAATATCCAATGAGTATTCCTAGGAATATACGGAAACAATGATATTATCCAAGGTCCCCTTTGGTTTTACTATGGATCTGTTAGCTAGTTCCAACATGGTTGGAGTCAGTTAAAATCTAATTATTCCAAGGAGTCCACAAGTTTCAAGTGTTATAATAATGACCACTCCCAAGTCCACCAAAGTATTTGGGAAATTACATCCCTCAATATGGATAGTAACTATAGGGTTTCCAGGGCCATCATATTTAATAGGTATTTTTTTTTCCCACGATAGGATCAGATAATTTCCCTAAAACATGGACTATAAGAGAGTATTTTGGCTTCCTACAAAATTTCTTAACACATAATTCCTTGATGGTTTTAGCATAAATCAATATTTACCTAATAGCCTATAGGAGAGGAATTTCAATATATAAATTTTGTAATTCCCCTAAGAGATCAAAGTTAGGGTGTACAGGTGATTTTCTCTATGGCCATTCTCTCAAGGAATGGGGGAGTAGTGTCTGTAATATCAATAGGTGTGTGTTTTTCAGTTGGTTTGCTAGAAAACTCTACTTCAATAATGATTATGGTAGGATCAGAATGTTCTGTCAAAGACTAATCCTTAGCGGGTTTATCATTTTCTGGTAAATCTTGATTTTTTGAGTGATGTTTTGGAAATATGGTTCTCCCAAATGTCAAATGTAATTCATTGAATTCGAAAGAAGAAGGGGAACCCAAAGTTTCCAGAATTTTGAAAAATTTCACACGTCTATTATTTGGATTTAGATTTGGCTGTGCAGGTAACTAAGGTCGGAGCGAAGGTGGAACGTTTGGAGGTAATTGAAGTTGAGGTTATACTGGTGGTTGATTTTTTGAATGAGGCATCATTCCCATTAGTTGATTAATCGGTCCAGTGGGGAGTTTCCAATTATGGGACCACATTGGCCCTTGAGTAGGAATATTTTCCCATTGCAGAGGGTATGGATTATTTGGTGTGTTCTGCCATGAAGTTGTAGGATATTATTGATTTTGCCAAGAGGGACCATGGAATGGCTGATTTTTCCAGGGTGATAAAATATATGGCCACGACTGCCAGGTATTAAGAGAATGTTGTTGGCCTTGCCAACTTAATCCTGGAAATTGTTGCTTAGCAAATTGTCTAGAAAAACATAAATGGTCCTGAGACATACTTGATGGGTGATTCTGCCATTGTCTTCACTGTGACACAAAATATATTGGTTCTAGCTCTTCTTCAACTTCTTTAAATACAACTTTCAACCTAGGAAGAAGAGGACAATGATCAGTCGAATGATCTTTGGTGCAAATGGAACATGTCTCCACTATATCCAATGAACATTATTTGTGAATGTGCTTCTTCCAATAAAATGGACAAAAAAATAGCCAATGCCTATTTTTCTTCAGCCTATTTATGTTTTACCAGTAAAACATCCAACTATGTTGTCAAGGTACTTGAAATATCAGTTTTAAAATATTCTAAAAGATTATCTATCTCTACTATTGTAACTCCTCCCCCTGTAATTATGTTGGATCTGCTGAGAGGATTGTGAGTCCCAGGCTTGGTTTGTGTACTCCCTTGAGAACATCTGATGCATAGTTTTACAATGTCATCATATTCTTCTTTGGAAATATCACCCCACCCCATTAAATTAAGGGTTTCTATCCATTTATCTTGCATACCTATAATCAAAGTAGTTTTCAACACATCCTTGGGTAATGTAGTGTATGGAGATCTCTGTAAATTATATTGAAATCATTCAACATATTCTTCCAAAGTTTCATCTTCTTTTGACATCATCTTAATATTTCTTCCCTTAGATCCCTATATCGACAATAATCCTAATACTTAGTAAGGAAATCTTATTTCATTTTGTCCCATGAAGTTATAATACCACCCTCCAATCCCATAAACCATCATAGTGCTACTCCCTTTAAGGTATTCTTTCATTTGGTCCCATGAAATTATAGTACCAACCCCCAATACCATAAACCATCATAGTGTTTCTCCCTTTTAGGTAGAAGGAAACAACTTTAATTTTTGGGGGTTAGTAGTATAATCATATTCTCGACATAAAACATCAAACTCGAACAAAAATGCATTGGGGTCTTCAGAGGCCATTCCATGAAAGTTTGGAATATTTTGTGATGTGATGGCCTTCATTGGTACATTAGCCCATGGGTCAAAAATAGGATATTATATGGTTGAAGTTTGCATTCATGTTACTGCATTTTCCATTTTTTCAAATATCTTCTAGTAATCTTCAAGGATCTAATAATCAGGAGGTACTATTTGAAAAATAATATGTTGACGAGGTTCTAGACCTTGACTAGGTCTCACAACACTACTCAAGTCAGGAACTTCGCTTTCTTGCCTCACAATGGGTGTTACAGGGAATTCCTGCTAGGTTGTGGATATGATTCACTCGTCTCATCTCCCCCTTCCCTTAAACTGCAAGAGTGCCCCTCACTCTTACTAGAAGGATTGAGTTTCTTAACAAACATGTCTTGGAAGCTTTTCTCAGATCCTATAGTTTTATCATGAATCCTGTGTTAGTTGTAGTAGATGACCCTACTACTCGAGGGGAAATAATAGTAGAACCATTCCCAGACACTACTCATGGACCTACCGATGCTTGAGACTCTGATTTGCAAATGATTTCATCTACAAAATTTATTCTTCCAAGGCCAACTTGACCTTGGGTTTTGGTGATTTTCAGGGTGGATTTCTAATCTATATCTATTTGGTTTCTAGTCATAGGCTTCTTTGTAGTCATATACACTAAACAATATAAATGTATCAGTTGAGGGAAGGTATTGGCACAAGATTTTTACTTAAGTGCATGCACAATTTCTTACCTTCCAACTTAAATACCCATCCCCGGGCATACAACTAGAACTCTCTTTAACAACCTCCCTGACAATGATGCCGAAATGTTGACCCAATTAATCATTCCTAAAAGGACCAACTAACTGCTACACATTAATTTACCAACCCGAGGTTTAATTTTTCTATTTCAAGGTTATTGACATAGTTTATTCAAGAGAAATGCAGATATGACTAGTTGCTATGATCCTATTGAAAAAAAAAAGTTGCAATTTTAAAGGAATCACTCTGGATGCAATCTCTAATTATCACAAACTATTCAAAATACTAACTGTTACGGGCTTCTAAAGGAAACAACAAAAGAAAACATATTGAACAACAAGTTGTTTCTTAGGGAACAACAACTACATAATAGAAAGACAACACTACAAAATCACACTATTGAAAGTGGTTAAGCAAATAGAATAGCAATCTATGATAATCTACAGAAAAACGAAAAGAAAGAACACTACTCTTAATAGATTAACTACAACAGATCTATTCTATAGTGATTTCAATAAACCTGATTCAAAATAAAGCATGCAATGTAACAAATCAGCAACAAGAAATTAAGAATAATTACGCAAATAGAAATAGGTGGAATTGTAAAATCAAACACCAATTTAATAATACAAGAGAAGACAACATTGTTTCCAGGATCAGGCCCAAATCCAGAATCGAATTTCCTTATGAAGGGATCAACATAGTAGACTAGATTTGAGTAATAAACATTTCCATTCGATTGCAAAAAACTAGTTACAATTAATGTAATCGCAAGTCTCAGCTTGTGTCAAAAATAATATTACAAATTGAACAACAACTTTTGAGGCTTCATTCAAATCTTTATATTGTATCAACAAAATATAAAGATCAAAGGATCTATTTTTAACAATGAGTGATCCTGAGAATCTAAAGATTCTTAGGATTCTTTTTTAAGTTACAAAGATCTTAATGCATTCGAAAGACTAGGTCGAGAGGTCATATTTAACTAATTCTCTCCAAATAGGGTGTAACGTCCCGAGGCTTACGCGATATCCCACGACCAGTCCAGGAAAAAATATAAAGGATCAATGTATACATAGATTCCTGTCCAATAATGAGGATCCATTCATTAGGAAATAACACTTTAATGATCGAATCTATTCGTAAAATAATAGAATAATAAATGCATATAAAATACGAATAAAGTCCATACTACACAAGTTAACATAGCCTAATCACAAGAAAGTCTCTAGAAAATAGTAAGAAAACTAAGAGATAATGCAAGGAAAATATGAAAAATATGAGGCCCAATAGCATGAGCGGAGAAAATAATAGGTTCATTTCCATTTGAGGGCTTGTCTCTCTCCATCATCCTTGTCTCCTCTTGAGTGTATCTAGCCAATATTTCATTGAAACCAAGCATCCTGTCATTGTTGAGAATGGTGGTGTCAAACACATCCCATGCTCTTGAAAGACCTCCAAGTGCAATGAGAGTGAGCTTTTTGTCAGCAATAATGTCTCCAATATATAGTAGGTAATTCTTGATTTATATTATTCTCATGAAGTAGGATTGGATAGACTCCCCTTTATTCATCTTGATGTCCTTCAACTTGTTATTGAGAAAGAAGATTTGTTTTGCATTGTTCACTTTGAACATCCCAACCATATTATCATACATCTCCTTAGATGTTCCCAAATTAGAAATTTGAGCAACCAAATGATTTTGAATGGAGTCTATGATCATTTTCTTAGATTTGATCTTACCTTTCTTATACTTCATCTTTGCTGCAACATGTGCATTTGAAGGAGGCTCCACCGCTTTTCCCTGCACATAGTCCATTACTCCATGCTCTTCCAAAGTCAAGTCCAAAGTCATCCTCCATGCATGATAGTCATATTTTTCATTTTTCTTTTCCTCGGCCATGAAGTAAGATTTAGAATCCATGGGGACTTATCCAATAGATCTCTCTTAGATTTTTTTTCTCTCTTTTGCTTGGGATTTGTCTTCACCTATGCTCTAATGCCATGATAATTTTAGATAACAATGGTATGTTCTATTCTTAGCACAATTACTTCAATGTAATTTAACAACCTAATGACAATTTCCAATATAGTTTCCAATAGAAAACACACTAAACATTAATCACATTGATAGTAACTGTATATAGAACATGAAATAACAAATTGCAGAAGACAAGCCAAGACAAGAGAACACCAGATTTGGTAGATGCCAACGAAAAACCCCAAGATGGGGAAAACCCTTGATCGTTTCTTCTTATTATTATATCAAATGTTCAACAGAGAGAGAGAGTATAAAAAAGTCAAAATTGACTTGCCAAATCAAAGTCAAAATAACCCTGTCAAATCTGCAGTTAATTGCAGTCAAATTTAGCCCTAACTAGAAATTCAACACTAGTCAAATCAACAACAAAATGTCCTCAAAGCGGCTCAGTCATACCCAGTCAAACTAGGCCTAAATAGGTGGTCAAAATCAGCCCAAAACGATCACAAAGTCAATTGTCAAACTTGGTCAAATTATCCCCTGAAGTCTATAGTCAACCTGCAATTTATCTCGACTATCAAAGTTCTCAGATTACCTTAGTTTCTATGCTAAAGAGTACGACCTGCCCAAACAAAAGGCTTCCCCAAATATCGAACTCAAAATCTACCCAGAAATTCAAAGTCAATGTTGGTTAATGCTAGTCAAACTGCAGGAAAATATGAAATTTTTGGCCCCGTAATTCTGTCCTGAAATTCGTCATTTTTTCTACACGTGGGAGAGAAAAAATATGCCCAATAGTTGTACGAACCAATGAGAGAAGGAGAGAAAAGAACACGTGAGTAATGATGATGCCAAATGAGGTGAAAGGTCACTTATATTTATACAAGTCGATGAGGGTGAAGTGACATGTCTTTTGGGCTTCATGAGTCTACATGATGATGTGGTTGACCTTCATAATGTGCACATGTGTGGGCATAAATTCAAAATAACATTTATTCTTGTCCAAATTTGATGATCTTTAGATTAGTTTTGGTCCTTTACAAAAGAGGAATTCAATGCAATCATCATCTCCATCAAATGAGCAGTCCAAAGTGGAATTTGGCCCTAGTTGCTAATTTTAACCAAGATGGTTTCTTGCCCATAACTTTCCAATAGGATTACCTTTGTCCCAAGGGGACGATCGAAGCTTGGCATTCTTGGTAGCCAGTTAACAAAGCATAGGCCTAGACTAATGAGTCGGGTAGCCTCATGGACAGTCGTATGCACTAAGATCTAAGCCTAACCCCTTTTGAATCAGGTTTCTGGTGCACACTAGTTTTGACCATGGGATTGTGAAGTATTTTAAGCTCCCTATAAGGAAAAATTTCTATGTCTTGATGTAAGTGACAGATGGGGTTTTTTGGAATCCTATCCCACCAATCCTAAACCTAACTACAGGATTGTTTTTCCTTATTTCCCAAGTGGGATTAATCTATGTGAGTTAAGTTATTATTAATGTGGAGTGTTTCAAGTCTTAGATTGACAATTATAACCAAGCTCATAGTTTCTTAGAGTGTGAGTGTGTGTGTAAATGTGTTAGTGGATGAGTTAATTGAGCATGTTTTATGATGCAAATGCTACTGAGAAATAAAGTGCATAGACTATCAATGACGCTGAAAATGAACAATAAAATAGACAACAAACTGAAGCACACAATTCTCCACCCAAAAAGCTAATGAAGTAGTAAGAAAATGATTGCAAAACAATAAAATAAAAGACATTGAATGACCAAAATATCTAATGCCTAAAGGCACTGGGATCTAAGGTCAAATCTACTAAAATGAAGCAGAAAAAACCAGCAAAAAACATAAATCAAAGTGTTGGAAAATAACAGAAAACAACATGTAAGAAAAATGATGCTCAAGGGGATCCTAGAGAAGAAAAGAAACATTATTCTCAGAGGGAAACAAAGTGCTCTAAAAATGGCTTGAAAGGAACCGAAAAAGATGGAAACAATGCTGGAAAATAGTGGCTGAAAGCTCTACAAACTAGATTCATCAACTTAGCAATTTTTCTCATAAATGGAAAAGGTGTACTCTAAACCCTAAGGGGATTTTTCCTTCCTCAAAATGAGAAAAAATACTAAGAGACTCTGGACCTAGTGGTGAAACAGGAACAACGAAGAAACCCATTCCTGACACTCAAGCAAAACTCTTGGAAAAATCTAAAAATTTGATGAAAAAATCTGAAAACTAGAGGGCTCAGGTACTAATTTGTTTAGTGTGCCCAAATGCAGGAAAAGGACCAAAAATTGTGTTTTAGGGTACAATTAATGGTCTAAAAAGTGTGCTATGTTCCCGAATATCTCGCTCGATATATCTATCACATACTGTGTCTTCTACTGCGTGGCTAGTATTTATGACCTGCAAAAAAACATGAAAACCCAATAGAAGCAAGAACTTTCTGACGAAGAGATGAAATCTAAAAATAGAAATGAGAATTGAGAGAAAGAAATTTTCCTAACAAAACTTAAAAATGTTGAAAAAATAGTCACCAGGGTTTTGAATTTTTAAACCAGTGGAGTTGCCATTTGCTGATGACTAAAGACCCCGTGGAGTCACCATTTGTTAGTATAATGCTTTTGGAGAAGTGTACCAAAAATGCCTTACTTAAGTTGTTGGTGACAAGGAACCCTAACAACAAAATATGCTTGTAACTATGCTTAAGATATGCAATGTAAAGTAAACAAAACTACAAGAAAAGATATGCAATCATAAACATAAACATATAACAACAACAAAAAATGTGTAACAACCCAATGGAGCATGAAAAATGATTGATTTTATTATCAGAAATGATACAACTGATGAGGAGAGATTGTAGACTTGGGTTTGTAAATCCCCCTTTGTGGGATGGGTTTTTTGTAACCTTGTGCTTCAACAACAAAATTCTCAGCTCTCTCTCAATGGTTGTATGAAATGGGCAAGAAATGGTTATGGAGGCTTGAACTCAAAGTGAGAGCTGAAATGTCATAGGATGATAATCGAGACGATGATAATGGTTGTGGTCAAGAATGAGAGAAAACCCTCTTTATAACAAAATATTGAGATAGATTGAGATCTAAAAATTAATAAAATATTATAGACTAAATAAAAATCTAGATGTTATGAATATTTTATTATATTTTTTGAGGGGGAAAACATATTCGAAATGGTCAAATATCTGTATGTGGAAAATGGTTAAAGTAATTAACAAATAAAAAATAATTTATTAATTAATTTACAGTTGATTAAGTCAAATTTGAATCAGAAACAATTATTAAATAATGATTTAAATAACTATTTCAAGAGATGAATAGGGAATAATTATGAAATAATAAATAAATAATGATTTTCTTTTATTATTCCAAAGTGGTTAAGTAAGAAATGGTCAGAAATAATCATTAAATAATGATTTTAAAATTATTTGAAGAGAATAATACAAAATGATTTATTTAATTATTCTCAGGGGGTTTTTTGGATTTTAATGAGAAATAATTTAAGAAAAATGGTTCACTAAATTATTTCTTAAGGTGAAAGAGGATTTTAATATGTAAAAACCAATCCTACATGGTGTATTTCAATCAACCTAGTAAGAATTGGCCAGGTGATCATTTTTTGGGTGATAACATCAAGTATTCAAGTTCGTACCAAGACATAATAACTTTCTTATAGATCTTACAATGCCCTCATAAGCTGCCTAAAGCCAAATGAAAATTGTTGAAATTTAAGACAATTAAGTATTGTATCATAGGAGGGAGTTTGTATTGGAAAGACTCGCCAGTGCCCTTCTTACTTGTGTTACTAAAGACCAAATGTAGGATATCATCTTAGGTTTTCACTTTGGAATATGTGGGGGTCATCAAGCATGGAAAGCCACAACATATAGGATTTTTAGAGTTATGTTTTGGTGGCATTCCTTGTTCAAGGGCACTAATACTGCTATAAGATCATGCATAGAATGTTGAATGTTTGCAGGTAAGCAAAAGCTAAAGTCGCTTCCACTGAAACCTATTGAAATGAAAACTCTATTTCAACAATGGGGTTTATATTTCATTGGAGAAATACATCCAAAATAAAGTGGTCAACACAAATATATTCTCACAGCCACCACTTACTTCATAAAATGAGTGGAAGCGATTTTGACCCAAAGGGTTGATGAGAAGGTGATTATGACATTCCTCAAGGACTAAATTTTGTCAATGTTTAGATGTACGAGGAGGGTTCTGACATATAATGCCCACGTCTTCAAGTCATCTAGAATGATACAATTTTTTCAAGATTATCGTATTGAGCTAGTACATTCCACAACTGATCACCCACAAGGTAATGAGCTAATAGATTCCTCAAACAAGAATCTCATTAGAATAATTAAGATGATGCTAGATAAGAATATAAAAGTATTGGATATGAAAATATTAAATATGCACTTTAGGTAGATAGAAAAGCACTAAGAGGGTCATATATACTTCTCCCTATCAAATGGTAGATGACACAAATGCCATTTTCCTATGAATCTGACTCTACTAATAATAAAGTTGTTGCAGGAAGAAGAAAAAGGCACCAACCCAATACAAAAAAGAATTTATCATATAATAGAAATCCAATAACATAGAGACGAGGCTCATTGAAAGACAAAATCTTACCAATAGAAAATAAAGGCCATGTTTGACAAAAGAGGAACGGAGTAGAAATTGCAAACAAGAGACTTGATACTGAAATGGGACTCAATTCATGCTAAAAAAGGAAAGCATAGGAAATTTGACAACTTGTAGATTGGTCCATTCTGAGTGAAAGAAGCCCAAGGCAACAATACTTATCAATTGGAGACTCTCGATGAATATTTCTGCATGAATCTTGTCAATGGTAGGTTCTTAAAGAATTTCTTGACATAATTATTCTTTTCCACTCACAAAAAGAAGAAGAAGAAGAAGGAAAGAATGAATGGATCTCTTATGTTTCCTCACATATCGTAGGATGAAGATCCCACAACCCAATTGGAATGTGTTAGAACTCCATTGTTCTCAATAAGCCACAAGGACTAGTTATCCCCCATGGAGTTGATGCCAATGGCAATATCTGGTGAGGAGACTGCATAGGCCACACACAAAAAAAAAAAAAAAAAAAAAATCAGATGACATTAACGTGATGCTTTGTGTCACATGACATCTCCCTGACGTCAACTCAAAAGCTCCACATACCCAAGATCCAACGGACCACGAACCACGCAGATTGATAATGTAGATTGCACTACACCATTGACCTGCAAAGTGGTTAATGCCCATAGGTAGTGTGTTGGAATACTACTTGAGATACATGGCTAGCCATCATTGGCCACATGCCTGGGTGCATGGTGTGCCAAACTGCCCTCCCCACCATGTGAAAACCACTTGGTTAGGAAATATGGACCCACCACTGTCTCAGGGAATGGAAACCCACATCACCTTTACATGATACCACTCTCGTACTCTCTTCCTTCCATGTCATCACCTGCCTCCATGTTGCCTTGCTACATCACCACCATACCATGTCATTTCTCCAACCCATGTCATCACCCCACGTCCACACCATGCTCTTGTACACTGCCATCACCATCATGTTTTATGGAAAATTCTCTTTTGTTGACAGAAGTGAATCTCCTAGATCTCCCCTAGATCCAGTGGCTAACCTAGAAACAATAGAAATGAAAAAGGACAATGTTTTCCTTAGAGAAATTAATAGATGGAGGAAGGGATTACCTAGAGTCCAATGCTAGTCTTCCTCTTCTCATGGCTTGTAGTATTTGAGTCCATCTCCAATTACTATAAATGGAACCTGCAAGATAATCACAACAAACAACATAACTACAAAACATCCATAACATAAACTAATATATCTATTCAATGACTCAAGTGGGAATTGAAATACATATGCGTCAAATAGACACAAAGCATAGGAAAACAAAGCTTCGTGTATTAATGAAAATATAGGATAAGATTACAACCCTTTTTATAGTTCTTGACAATGTAGAATCCCCCACCAAACTTGTCTGTCCTTAGCCACAAGGAAAGTCTTCAATCACAACTCAAGAATGGTAATGGATCATTAGGTAAAAGCATCAACATGAGGGCATAGCTAAGAGTCTCCCAAAGATAACCCACTCTCTATGGGAGGCAGTGAATTTATAGGGTAAAAATGGTATTTTAGGATTTACCAATCTAGGCTTGAGATCCACATATGTGGGAGGATAAGCTATAGGGATAAGAGATAAGACCACTAGAGTAGGACCATATAGGAATTCAAGATCTCTATCCATGGTAAACAATTAAAACCACCTTAGAAGATTCTGGAAGAAGTTTCGTAAATATTTTTTATTTTTCCCAAAATCCTAAAACCATCGCACCTACAGAGTAGAGAAACTTGCGCTATTCAGTGGAATTGCTTGGTCATGCTACATGAAACCATTGTAGGTGGACCAAAGGGTAGGGTGCGCTAGGGCCAAAAATTATATTATGAGTTGATAAACCCATAATTCTTGGACATTTTGTAGAATAAATTCTTGAGGCTTTGTAAAGGGATAATGAAAAAGTGTTAAGGATGTTGATTGATCCGGTTTCTAGTCCATTTGAGTGAATGCGACAAAGTGACCTATAACAGATTGCCCCCTAAAGTAAAAAGTCAAAAACAGTGGTTGAGGATTGAAGTGATTTACCTTGTGACAAGTTTGAATCGAGCAATGATTTATCAAGATCATCTATTAAAATACATAATCATCATGGTATCATTGCTAAGGTAGGAATACCCATACTCATCCTATAATCCAATATTACATGTACAATAATCAAAGTCATGTCCACTAATGACTGACAATGGACCCATGCTTGGATGAATTTCTAAAAAAATCATAGCCATCATACGCCATGGTCTAGTATGAATACTAAAATCACAGCCCAAATGGATGACACTAGATCCAGGGCCTTCTGCCTCATTCACTCGATAGCATGAGTCTAACCATGTCAATAAGATAGTTGAAGTTGAACATGGCAAACATCACCTGGTTACCAACCAATGATGTAAGTCGTCAACAGATACGAGAGAAACCATTGATAATGATAATGACTCTCAACATACTGTAGTAAAATCTATGATGTGTGAATGAATGAGCTAAAGACAAACACCACAAAAATTCTTTTAGTTGAAGCCCAATGATGAGGACCCGTTGCCAAAAATGAGGGAACTTCCCATTGAGGTATGCAAGTTCCAAGACACTATAGGAAGATTGTAAGTCAAATTCTTGGATAATATGATGATGTCGATAAGAAGTGACCCATCGTGGGATGGCCTTGATGTATCCCCCATCAATGACAAAAAAAAAGAGTCAATATTTGAGACATAATGATGCTGGTGCAAAGTTGGTTGAGGAACAACAGGCATGTAATCAGGCTTAAAGGTGGGAAATAGGAGGCTTGGAGGGCAGAGGAGGAGGTTTGTGAGAAGCCTTTAACTGTCTATGGGCAACAGAGGGATTGTACTGAGAGCTAGATAGCTTGTGAGCTAAAGCTTTATGTAATCCAAACATATTTCCACTTGTATGATAATACAGAGGTTGGGGTTTTTCGTTGAGTCTTTCCCTAGAGTATTCTTCTGTGTTCATGTGTGATTGATTACTCATTCTCTATTATATGTGTTTTATTTGATCTTGCTCAAAATCAATTAAGATTTCGCAAGTTTGTTTGTAGAAGTAGATCAAGTATTTTGCTTTAGTATATTGCATTATCAGGTGATCTACAGTGGGAATTTCTACAAGGAGAAGCATGGAGACTCAAAAGTAGGGCTATTTGGTTACAAGTTAATGATGTTAATATAAAATTATTCCAGCAATATGCAAGGGGAAGGAAAGCCATAAATACTATATGGTTGTTGTATAATGATCATGGAGACAGGGCTTCAAATTTTAACGACCTTGCGAGGATGAGTACTCATCACTTTAAGATATTTTTCTCAAATCTTAGGGATGTTTCTTTGCCTAAGATTATCAGATTTCTTGATTATTCCCTAGATTCGTTGATGAGGATGCTCATAAGGATCTATTGGCTCTGGTTCCTCCTAGTGAATTTGAGTTGGTTTTGTATTGGTTGAAAAAGGATAAAATCCTAGGATCTGACAACTAGCCGATTGAATTCTATCTTGAATTTTATGAGTTCATTGGGTCTAATTTACTAAAGGTGATTGAGGAATGCAGACTTTATGGTAGAATGTAAGACACTTTTAATTAAACATTCATTGCACTCATTCCAAAGTTCGATGATCCAAAAAAAATTAATTATTGTCATTTTATTTCACTTTGTAATTGTATTTACAAGAGCATAGAAAAAATGATTGCAAATAGGACCAAGCCTATATTATCACAACATATTTCTAAGGAAAAATTTGCATTTCCGGAGGATTTTTAAATCCATGAGGCCATATGATCCAGATTGGATCATTATATTGTTTATGATCCATCTCAATGCGTTTGGAGTGGAAAAAGTGGATGAATCGGCTCATTGGACTGTTTTTACCAGTGGGACATAGTTTGGTGCAACAAGGTTTGAAACCTTCTCGGAGCATTTTGAGCCATCAAACAAAATTATTTGGGGGTAAAAGTTTTTCACTTTAGTGCCACACCTTTTCATGTTGTGCTACACATAGAGATATTTCCAATGACACAAGAATCTCATCATTCAGAGTATATATGCAAAATTTATGCCACTTAGAAGTTGACCTTCCCGTTTTCACACCTATAGTTCAGGAGGATGTCGCGTCAGCCACTATTTGATCCAAATCAAATTATTATATTTTATTTCATCCATATCGATGTAATTGGAGTGGAAAAAGTGGAGGAATTAGCTCACGAGATTGTTTTCACCAACGGGACCCAATTTGGTGAAACATGGTCTGAAACCTTCTCAGAGCGTTTTTAGGCATAAAACAATGTTTTTTGGGGTTAAAATTTTGCTTATTTAGTGATGAATCTTTTCGTGCTATTCTACACACATATACATTTCCAACGACACAAGAAGCACGTCAATCAGAGTCTATATGCAAAAGTTATGCCACTCAGAAATCGACCTTCCTGTTTTCACACCTACAATTTGAGAGGATGTCGAGTCAGCCCCCATTATTCATGGAAAAAGGTCTAGCCACACGTTTGTGATGTAAAATGCTATAGGATATTCTATTTTGTAACTTTAGTTAATAATTGAGGTAGTCAAGCTTAGCCACTGACAGGTTATCGAGATGTGTTATAATCGAGCCACTATGAGGAAGAGGCATTCCATTCCATAACTGAGCAAAGATAGCCAGGAGAATTAGGAGGTATAGCACACAAAGAGGATCTATGCAATGTAGAAACCCATGGGCCACAGACATTACTTCTTTGCACCTGCAGCCATATTTCTAAATAGAGAAAGAGAGCGAAGTGACCTCACTTCCAGCTGGGTTTTCTCCCAAAAGGGTTTTCCAGAGAGCATATATTGTGTCTTGTGTGTGTGTGTGTGCTTATTTTTTCGTTCTCTACTTTTTTGCATAAATTCCATTCGCATGCATGCACTAATTAAAATAAAATCTACAGATCTAGAATTTAAATAAAATTGTAATAATGTAGAATCTCATATTTTTAATATAGTACTATTAGATCTATTGTGAAGAGCTATCCAGTGAAATATCCACGACAATTTACATATCACTATTATTCGTGGAAAACGGGGTAGCCATAATTTTTTTATGTAAACGACTCTAGAATATTTTATATAGTAACTCCAGTTAAGAGTTGATGTAGTCAAACTTAACTACTAGTAGGCTATCAGGTTGTGTTATAACTGGGCCGCTAAGAGGAAGAGGCATTACATTATTTCAAAAGCATTTGTTCCATAGCTGAGCAAAGATAGCCAGGAGAGATAGGAGGTATAACACACATAGAGGAGTTGTGCAATGTTGCAGCCCACGGGCCACAAACATTACTTCATTGTACCTGCAGCCTTATTTTCCAAACAAAGAAAGAGAGCAAAGCGACCTCACCTTCCAATTGGGTTTTCTCCCAAAAGGGTTTCCCAGAGCATATTTTGTGTCTTATGTGCATGTGTGAGCTTATTTTTGTCGTCCTCTATTTTTCTGCATAATTTCCATTCAGATGCATGCACTAATTATAGTTAATTCTATAGAGCTTAAAGTTAATAAAATTGTAATAGTGTATAAATTCCACATTTTAATATTTATTATCAGATCTGTTGTGATGAACTATCCAATGGAATATGCATGAGTTTACGGATCACCATAGGTGTAGCTCAAGAAGAATTGCACAACCTGAAGATGAGGAAATTAAAAGGTATGATTCTCAAGATTGATTTATCAAAAGCATATGATAGAGCCAACTGGCTTTATATCAGGATGTTACTCACTCATTTGGGATTTCATATTAGTTTCATTAATTGGATTATGTGTTGCGTATTTTCCACTTATTTTGTTGTTTTAATTAATGGCTCAACAACTAAACTATTTCATGCTGAGAGGGGGTTACATCAAGGATGCCCCCTTACTCCCTTTCTTTCCTTGTTAATCATTAAAGGCCTTAGCAGATTAGTTGGAGAGGCAAAGAGAAGCGGGAGTCTGAAAGGTGCACCAATGGTAGGTGATAATTTTTTGACTCATATATTATTCATAGATGATGTTCTCATTTCCCTGGATGGATCTTGTAGAGATGTTGCATATTTTAAACATGTGCTCAATATGTTTTGCAAAGCCACATGTATGGAAATAAATCAACAAAAAACTACCCTATCCACTTCAAGTTGTACCAAGGATGAGATGACTTATGCCCTCAAACAATTCTCTTTCCAATAAATTTCTTTTGAAGATGGACTAAAATATTTGGGCTTCCACCTAAAGCTGAATGATTACATGAAATAGAATGGATGTGGTTTCTTGCAAAAATTGAGAAAAGGCTAAAAGTATGGAACCACAAGTGGTTATCTTGTGCTGGTAGTTTAGTTTTGATAAAATCTATAATTGAAGCCATTCAGGTTTTCTGGATGGCCTTGTCATGGATTCCCAAGGGTATTTTGAGCCTTATCGAGAAAAGTTGTTGTGGTTACTTATGGCAGGGAGTGAAAGAAGGTAGAATATTTTCATGAGGTTGGGGAATTAAAAATTTATTATGTTTCTCACAAGCCCTTGCTGCTAAGGTTGGTTGGCAATTAATGACTACTGACTATCTTTGGACAAAGGTGGCTACTGAGAAATATATTTTCCTACTCTTGATGGAAGAGTGGATATGCTTGCTAAAAAATAACATAATAAACATATTGTAAATCTGTGATGGAATCATTCAACATCATTGGATTTGGTTTTGCTTGGACAATTGGCTTGCGTGATCAAGTGTGGATAGGGACCAACACATGGTCTAGTTGTGATGACATGCATATCCTCCCACCTAATTTAGTGGAATTTCTAGCAAAGTGAAGTAAGAAAACACTAAATCAAGTATCAGATCCAAAAAACACATCCATGTGGGGACAAAGCTAGTTATCTGCTCATAATTTAAATTTCCTTTCTCGCACCAGTCTTGAAATGATTACATAAGTGCTTTAACAAGCTCACATGTCAAAATTCTGGATAGAGAGGATGAGCTTCTATGGACTCATTCAAAACATGGAATTTATAATCCAAATGAAGGTTACTTATATGCTTATGCTTCAAAAGAGTCTAGGGAGTTGCTATGGTGGTGAAAGACCATGTGGAAATTAAAGAGCACCAAAATCAAAATTATTATTGTGGTGCATCCTCTCAAATAAAATTCCTATAGGTGAAATTCTCAAAAGAAGATCTTTTCAGGGCCCTTCATGGTGTGTACTACGCAACAATGATGTGGAATCGGTCGACCACCTATTTTTGATGTGTCCTATTAATTTTCATATTTGGAACTTGATTTGTAATTCTCTTAACATCTGTATCAAGTGGCAGGTTCAATCTTTTAATATAGCATGGAAAAATTGGTGGTCTGAAGCCTATCCAAAAAATATTTGGAACATCCCTTTACTTACATGTTGGGGTATTTCAATTGGTAGAAATCAAAAAATATTTTATGATACACCTTTTCTTCTTAATTGGATTGGGGCATAGATTTTACCAATATATGATCTTCTTCTAGAAGAGGATAAACGATCCAGTCCTCGAGTGATTTCCACAAAATCCATTGATCAATCCAAGCCTTGGGCTTACTTTGATGGTTCGACTCAAAATGGCAGATGTGGTGGGGGTGTAGTACTTTATCTCAACAACTCCTTCTATTGCAAGATGAAGTTTAGATTGGGTCATGGCACAAATAATTTTTCTAAACTTTACAGTTTCAAGTTACTTCTTCTATTTGCATTAGAAAAAGATTGCCAGCACATTGCCAACAACTATAGGTTTTTGGGGACTCCAAAGTAATTATAGACTGGTTCAATCAGATCTCTATATGTCACACTCACACACTCAGAAATTTATTAGATGAAACATTGATGTTAAAGGCATAATTTCATTTCATTTCTTGTCAACACAATTACATGGAAATGAATTCACTTTCTGATCAACTATCCAAGAAAGGCATGCAACAGGACCATGGTACTTGGCTGATTACAAAACACAATGGATCGGGGCCTTATCAGTATTATCATCATCCAATTATTGACCATTTAATGAGAATGTTGATAAATAATGACCTTTTTGATACTTATGGGTTATGAACAGATATTACAACATAGGACTTCATGACAACCGAATTTTTGACAACACTATGTTTATAGTTGGATTTTGTTGTTTTTTTTTAGTTATGAGATACAATGATACATCAAGTTTTTGTGATGTCTTTGGATAGTATATACTCTAAACTATGTCAAATGATTGTTGTGTCTTTTGCAACAGTCAACTTTTTGATATGCTTCACAACATCTACAACATGTAATTTTCACTATTTATTAATGGAAAATGTGATTTTTTCTTGGGGGCAAAATATATATATCTATATATAGATAGATATAGAGAGAGAGAGAGATAAGTGCATGGAGTATATCTTAAAATAGGTTAACGACCCAAGATTTAGAGGCATCTCACGCTGCCCCTTATAGACTAGCAGTGACTAATTCCAGGTGGCATGGTTTTCCTTGAATAAGAATGATGAGTGACTATGCATTCGCCAATATCAGCTAGTGATGACTATCTCCAATGCTGGTTTGACAACCGAGTTATGATAACTTTTTCCCACTGATATATATATATATATATATATATATATGAGTTTATGATAGATATATTTTGTTATTACGATGGTTTAATTTATCTTGGCTAGACATTGGAGGATGAAGGAGGAGGTCATTTTTCAAAATAAAAATAATATAAAATATTGTTACTTCCAAATTTAAGGAGAAACTATGGAGGGAGAAAGAGTTAGAGGGGAAAAGGAAACTAAGATATTATAAGGAGGTAACCAACCCCAATCTTGAAAGCCAATATTATTTATCTTTCTTGACTAGTGTTAGGAAGAAAATGAACATTGCTAAGATAAGAACTAATTCTCATGAGTTTCATACTAAAACTCGACTTTGTTGTAGTCCAAAATATCATGGGAAAAAGAATTTGTCACATGTCTAAGTTGAAGATGAAAACTCAGTTAAAGTTGAATTAGTTATGATTTTCAAAATATTTGTCACACTACCAACCTTCTAACTTATTAAAACAACAAAATTATAATAATTTGACAACACTTCTCTCACTCGTCTTTAAATATACAAATAATATATTAAAAATTATAATTAATTTCTTATCTTCTTAAAATATCATAGATTATATTAATTTGAGTGTAAGTTAATCATAATCCTCATCTTTAATAGCTAATTTACCATTGATACAAATAAACTTCTAATTCTTGATACCATTGAAATCTTAGATCATTTTTTAAAACAAAATATATGAATAGAGGAAATTTTTTATTTTTATTTTAATTATAAGTTACATGTAATTATTTATTATGGATTTTCTAACTTTTCACCATTTCACTAAATCTACTTTAAGGATCTTTATGAGACTGTAGATATGGGAGCTAGATAAAAGTTCTCTTTAGAGCACAGATATCATCCTCATGAAACATTCGGTGTTCTTTAACGAATCTGGTTTTGTAGGGCATCTCATATGGAAAGTTTTAATGAAATATTGAATTAACTTAAACATATCGTTCAAGAAATACACCAAATTCTTACGATTCATGGTTCACGGGCGATATGCAAGCCAATCATGATTGCTTGCCGAATCCAGGAAACAATCTTATGTGCCAAATTACAAGGAATTCGATAAATATTGTATGATAACCAAATGCAGAGAACTAATTCATAGAGATGAAATTCAAATATTTTGGTAACAAATGAGATTTGAAATCACATGGTCTGGTTGCCAATGAAATGATTACAGGATATTGTTAATGTATTTTTGTGTTAAAGTTTTTCAGGTTTGAAATATTTTGAATATCCCTTAAATATGTTAAGGGATAGTGTATTTAG
The DNA here is from genome assembly GCA_000404065.3 of Pinus taeda. Classification (NCBI taxonomy): domain Eukaryota; kingdom Viridiplantae; phylum Streptophyta; class Pinopsida; order Pinales; family Pinaceae; genus Pinus; species Pinus taeda. Next base: position 142,531 of record APFE030687398.1, read on the forward strand.
ACTAAGTGTGATTCCCAAATGATTTTGATAAGGGATAGTGTATTTAGACTAAGTGTGATTCCCAAATGATTTTGATAACTTAAATATTTGTAATAATTTTGACAATTTAGTTGCGCTCAATAAACTAATACCTCAAGCTAACAAACCAACTTACATTCCAAAATAATGGATTGAAAAATAATCTACATTTCGGTGGCAAGTGATTGCTTTGCCTGTCGTTATTCTTATCAATTTACAATGTACTTACTGTTCAGGTTATGTAAGTAGGCATTTTTGTTACTAATGTAGTGTCGGAAATGGTGTTCTGAGATACTCTCTTTATTGGTTTTCAGAGTATGCATATACAACGAAAATCACAGACAAATGGGATGTGTATAGTTTTGGAGTTGTTTTGTTCGAGCTACTTACAGGGCGACAACCAGTAGAAACACATGACCAAAGAGGAGACCTTAAAGGAGACCTTGTGACGTGGGTAAGGAACACAGTTCAGACAACACCACTGACTTCTGGAGTGTTTGATGGTAGATTAGATGTGAGCGAAAGGAGGGTGGTTGATAGCATGACTCTGGTTTTAAAAATTGCTCTGCTCTGCACCAATGCCACACCTTCTAACAGACCAACAATGAAGCAAGTTGTGTCAATGCTGCTTAAGTCTAAAGTTCAAATCAATGAGCCCTCATCAACTATATCAGAAATAACTGTGGCTGAAGATAACAAATACAGGTATTGAACTTTCCCTTTCAAGAATCCTTAACGAATAGAGAGGGTTTCAATTGTAATGTCAAAAACTGAGTGAATGTGCGTGGAGAATTTGATTTTGTGGCCTGCATGTTGCTTTCATTGCATGTTTTCTTTACTTGGCTTCCATTTTTTGTTGTTGTTGTTTACATTTACACTGATAGCCACCATATGAATAGATGGCTTCTTGAAAACTGGGTGCATGTTGCTCCATTACATGTTTTACTTATTTGGCTTCCATTTTTTTTTGTCGTTGTTTACATTTACACTGATAGCCACCATATGAATAGATGGCTTCTTGAAAACTGGGTGCATGTTGCTCCATTGCATGTTTTACTTATTTGGCTTCCATTTTATTTTTTTTGTTATTGTTTACATTTACACTGATAGCCACCATATGAATAGAGGGCTTCTTGAAAACTGGGTGCCATGTTTTTTTGGGCGAGTGGGGGGGAGGGAGGCAAGGATTGCATAGTGCCATGTTTCTTGTTTTTTTTTGGAAGGGGGGGCAGGGATTGCATGTTCTCCTCACTGGACTTTCAATTTTTTGAGTTGTTTACATTTACAGTGAAGTGTAGCCACCATATGCATAGATAGCTTATTGAGAATTGGGTGCCATTGCTTTTGATTTTTTTGGACTGCAGATTTTTGTAACTGGACTTTATTTTTTGAGTTGTTCACATTTACACTGAAGTGTAGTCACCATATGAATAGATGACTTAATGACAACTGTATGCCATGTCTCTTTTTTCCTGTTTTGGATTACATTATTTTCCTTAGTGGACTTCCTTCATTTTTCAGGTGTTTACATTTATACTTCCATTTTCAGCTGTTTACATTTATACTAAAGTGTAGGCACCGTATGAATAGATGTTTAATGACAATTGGATGCCATGTTTCTTGTTTTTCATTTTCCCATGTTCCATATAGGATTATAATTTTTTATTTATTATTGTTTTAAAATTATATTCTTAGTTTTTTGGGTTATCGGTAATTAAATTTTTAAAGGAAGAAATATTCATATTTTTTTAATAATTGTTTTTGGTAATTTCATTGTCAAAGTAGAGATATTCATATTTCTCTTCCAGAAATAGTAGAGTTGATTAGGAGGGAAATGTTGTACTATATTTTTAGATTTAAAAATAATTAAAATAATACTTACATTAAAATAGTAATAGCAAAACAAAAAATTCAAAATATATATAAAATAAATAAAATTTTCAATTCCATCTAATTTTAGTTAAATTTTATATAAAGAAATAAAGTAATTGAAAATAAAATGTTTTTAAATTAATTTATAATTGCTTTCAAGATATGTATTCCTTCATTATTCACTAAGATTTGACATATGGTTTTTAAATATTTAGTATTATTGATTTTACAATTCAATATGAATAGGTGTAACTATATAAGTAAACATAATATTATATTAATTTATATATAGAAAAAAAGTAATTAAATTCAAAAAATGTTATATTTCCACTTTCTATGGTGAGGGAGATCTTAATCTATTCTCTTCTTCTTAATTTATTTCCCAATATAAAGAGGAAATGTATTTGAAAAAGAACTAATAACAAAAATTCTTTTTAATGTGGAAAAAGTGGACCATAAACAAAATATTTCAATATCCATATTGATTAAAATATTTCAATATCAAACTATTTATAGTAATATGAAACAAATGAAAATATATATTTTTCCTTATAATTAAAACATTTGCTAGTTTAGCCCCACAGGGGTAGGCCAGTTGGTAATCACAATGCAGTGAAGTTCATTAGAAAGACAGTCTGTATACTGAAGGTCACGAGTTCAATTCCCCAGACTAACCCGGAGCTATGGAGAGGGGGCAGGCGCAGTTTCCCAGCGGTTATAGTGGTAGCGGTCAAAATCGACCCCGTGTAACACAAGTTGCGAGGCTGCTCCAGTGTTTGATTCCTCTGTTAACAAAAAAAAAAAAAACATTTGCTAGTTTAATTGGAAATCTTAGTGTTATGAAGTTTATGTGAAATTTGAGGTTTGAGGTTCAAATCCTCCTCATTAACCTTGTGAGTCATTCATGGAGCTACTTATTTATTCAACTAGAGGTTATAATTGACCCCATATCATGTGAGTATGTCACTCTCTCATGGTCAACAGGGACACATGATGTGTGTGTATTAAACCAACATAGACCCATGTTGACTCCAAATATATTAAGCATCAATAGGGATCAAATCCCTCGAGGTGCATTTTTTTTCAAATTTTGCATTCTAAAAAAAATTTGCATCTCAAGAGATTTGATCCCTCTTAAAATTTAATAGATTCAAAGTTAACCTAAGCATAAATTGAATTATAATAAATAATCTTTTAAAGCCACTAAAACCATTAAATATCAATCTTTTCAAAATAACTCTACTTTATAAATTAGTTTAATTAATTACATGTATTGAGTTTTCTTGCATTTTATATATTTTTACTTTACCTCTATTGAGTTTTTTTCATTTTTATATTTGATTTATTTCATATGATTTTTTTCAAGAAAACCTTCATAGAAAATTCAAGATTCAAGAGATGTTTTTTCACCCTTATAAGATAACTCTATTTTGTAAATGGCTTTTGTTAATTACATACATCGAATTTTCTTGTATTTATCTATTTTTTCATACTTAAAATATATTCAGTTATATATATAGACTATTTATGAAAAATTCAAGAGATGTTTTCTCATATCTATGAGTGCTTGGATTACTTGAACTTTACTTTTGTTCAAATTAAATTAGTAAAATTCCAACAACAAATTGGTAGGCATTCATTACTTTGTTTTTTTTAATTAAATAAGTAAAATCCAACAACATTTAGGAAATCTATTTTAGTTAATCTTTTGGACTATTCCATGTCATTTCTCAAACTTTATGATATTAAGCCACTTAGTTTTGATATGTATAAGATCTACTCGTAGGAACTGTAAGTACCATAGCCCAATAAAAGTACTATATTAACTTTCTAGAAAGATTGAAGAGGGTATTATGTTGAGAAAAAGTTGTCTAAGATACAAGGTGCAATATATTATCTCTATATGAATTAAAACGCAATCTCATCCTTCTCCACATGGAAGGAGAAGGAAAGCTAGTTGGTGGCATCTTTTTATAATAGTTATTTATTTTATATGTGAATATAAAATTGAGGTAGTAAAAATATTTTTGTTATTATTAATTTTTTTTAAAACTTAATTGTTTATAAGGATATTAAGATAATCTAAGATTTATATTTCTAATATGTGATATGCAACACTTCATTAATCAAATTTTAGATCAACCATGTACATCTTTCATATGTGGTGTGCAATATTTTACTAATCAAATCATAGATAAACCATATGCTTCAAAGAATTTATGTAATGATTAATCTCACTCATTTTTCATCAAAGATAGTTTTTATTTTGAGAAATTTCCTGAAATTTCATTGGGATTTTAATGTTCTATCAAATGAGATTTTAGCTTGGACCTAGTGACATTATGAAGGTAGTAGTTTGGTGGGGACCTATAAAAATTTTGATTTTTTTCTTAAGAATAAATTTCTTCTAAAAAATTAGGATTCCCTAAATTTATTTCTTGTGAAATTTCAAGCTTATGGTTGAATTAATTAGAACATAATACCACTCACTTATGACCAACCAAAATATATAAGGAAAACCAAGAAAATAAACAATGAAACGATGCACTTCAGGGGAGCGGGGCTGAGAGATTCACAATGTTAAGGGCACAATCCCCAACATATAACAACTTTAAATATGAATTATGAACAAAATATTTCTCACAACCAAAAACATATTATCTTCGGATTCACTTACTTGTTAAATTACTCAACCAATTCGATTAATTGTCATGTTAAATCAGCATACATATCCAACACTAGAAACTTCTTAATTACTATGAAAATGTAAGATGAAAATGAGATATGTAAGTAAAGAAACTTTGGGAAGAAATGAACGCTTCATATGTACATAAAATGAAGTTACAATTACATACCAATCAAAATATGACAAGATGGTGCAACATGTCCATCAAGCATATCATAATCTAGGAAACACTTTGAGACCTTAACTAGGGCATCCACCATTAATAATAAACACTAAACCACAAACACAAACTAGTAGGAAATCAGACCAAGCTACTCCCAACCACTCTAAAGGCTCAATAATGATATTTTGAGGACACACTTATACTAAGGTAGGGGGTGGGGGTGGTCAATTAGTATAAGTGAATCAATATAAGACAATTTTTACTTATTTAAACCTTGATGAATCATGAGAAAAATTAATATATGATATCTATTATTTGCAAAACATATACAAGATTTACATGGAAGCCCTTTGAGGAGAAAAAAAAATAAAAATCTTATTATAATTCTTTGTAGGCTCCAACGTATTGTTACAAATATTTGTAAGTACCAACCTAATTGATATACCAATCTCCACTAGTACAAACCTTGTAGGAACCAACCTACTCTTATATATATATATATATATATATATATATATATATATATATATATTTATAATATATATATTTATATATATATATATATTTATATATTATATATATATTATATATATATATATATATATATTATTATATATATATATACATTAATCCCGGCCATTACAAATATTCATAGGCACCAACCTATTGGTTACACCAATCCCCACTACTACAAATATTCCTAGGTAGAAACCTACTGGAGATATCAATCCCCATTGCTATAAATAGTCATAGGAACCAACATACTAGAGACACCAATCCCCATCACTAAGTAACAACTTGACAAGAGAAATCAATCCCTTTGTTTGAGAAACAACTCTCAAGTACAACTCTTCTTTAGTGCACATAACTTGTTCAATAGATAATAACATCCACATTACCCTCATCGAATTTTCTTGCTACTTTTACATTTACAAGGTAGGCTTTCTACTTATAACTTCACTAGGTTTGCTTGACACTTATACCTTCATTAGGTTTGGTCGCTACTTCTTCCTTCACTAGATCTAACTAAAATTGAATCTCCAAATGAAATTTATGGTAACTCTCACAAAGTTTTTTTTTTTCCTCTTCCCAAAAACAAACTTGGACAACATTCCAGATATCCAATTTTGCAAGTTTGATTTTAAAATTTTTGCCTGAGGCACTTGTATATGTCTCCTTGGATCTCTAAACATTTAACAGTCTAACATGTCCTAGAAAGGAATTTATAGTGAATATTTCAAACTAACATGTTTAAAACTATTTTTTTGACCATTCATAAACCCTAAATTTCATAAGGAAAATCTCTTAAAAATAGTGAAACAAATTTTGAAATGTTTACCTCATGTATTGTTGTATGTATCCTCATATATTTGAAAATTTCACATTCTAAAAAATCCCAAAAAAGAAGTTATAACAAAAATTTCATGGTAACCTATTTGAAATTGATTTTAGGACCATTCATAAACCCTAACTTCCACAAAGAATATATTTGAAAGTATATTGAAACAATGTATAATATTTTTACCACAAGTAAATAAATATCTTACCTTTGTCTCATCAAAATTTCGAGGTCTAAGACATCCCAAAAAAAAATTATAGTGAAAATGTCAAATAGACCTATTTGAGAAATTTTAGGAGCATTTACAAGACATAAATTCCATACGGCATATCTCATAACATATAATGGACCAAAGATTGAAAGTTTGATTAGATGTACCTAGAGATATCATCTCTTTCTCCTAAAAAATTTCATGGTTTGAGACATCCTAAAAAATAAGTTATAGTAAAAATTTCAAAACAACCTATTTGATACTAATTTTAGGACCATTCATGAGTTCTAACTTCCACAAGGCATATCTTAGGAAGTATAATGAACTAATATCTGAAATTTTGACCATGTGTACTAAGATATCTCACCTCCATCTGCTCAAAATTTTGTAGTCTGAAATGCTTTACAAAATAATTTATAATGAAAATCATAAGATGAATCATCTGAATTAGATTTCAGGATCAAACAAAAACCCTAACATCAATAACATATATCTCTGAACCAAGATCTCAAATTTTAACTATATGTTCCCCTTGATCTCTCCTCAATTTTCACAATATTTCAACATTTTAGGAAACCCCCAAAAAAAGTTATAGAAAAATTCCAAGTTAACGCATTCACTCCGCAGATTACATTTTTTTATCTCACACACTTTCCTTCGAATGCTTTCTCCTTTTATAAATTTCCATAACCCTTCATGAAAAAACATGTTAATTCAAAATTTATATAAATTCATTAATTAAATAATTAATTCCGTTTTTTATTTCACTTTTCCAAATACCATGGGAAAATACCATGGGCTTCCTAAACCATGAGTTTGAAACCATCATTTCACTTTTTGACTTCTCCTTTTTCATGAGAACCCCATTTTTTATATACTTAGATGCCTATATATAATATCAATTTTGTAATCCCTTTGACATTAATGACAACCATTTTCTCTATAATCTCCCTCTTTGTCATTGATGGGAATATTGCAACGAAACACATGATGCCGAAAGGGAAGTTCTTCGTCTTCATAGAGTAGCTTGGACTAATGGATGTGACCCTCCTGATAAGGGGCATCATTGATCGAGGACATTGAGCCAACTCTTCCCCCTTACCTAAGCTCCCAGGGTGATGAATTGAGATGTAGGGCTCCTGCGTTGAGGGATCTATGGAAAATAGGGTATCACCCATCTTAGTCACCCCATAGGGTGGAAGATGTTTCTCCCTATCTTAGTCTAACAAAGTATACCCCAGTTTGCTCCCTGTCTCGACAATAGGTTGAGAGGGCTTGGGGGTGTGTGAATTTACCTTTGGCAAGACGGGTATCTCACCCAAGCTTATGATGCAAGGTTTTCTACCACATGACTCTTGAGGGTCATTGTTGGGAAGTTCAAGAAGCAATACGATGGATGCGATATGGTATCACACCTATTGCTCGACATAGGGTGGAAGACATATGCTCCCCTATGAGATGACATGAGATGAGAGTGTCCCATAATACCTTCCTGATTGTCCTAAGAGGGTGGTACTTGATGCTTCCCGATCATTCTTCTTCTTTAGATTCAAGAACGATTCAGTAGATAAAGTTGAGAAGAGATGGGACATGAGATGATGACAGGATAATTATGATGATCACATGATGCAGTTAGAATTTCTCCCTAGCTGAGAGGGAGTGCTAATTTGGAAGCTTAGGGACAAATTCCAATCATGGGACTAGATTCCTCTTTTCAAAAGGACCAATTTTGACTTTTGAAGCACATATTTTGGACAAGGGGAAGTGTATTGTTGAATTGAAGCCCACAATGTCACATTTGATCTGGTTGGCCCTAATGCTAATTGGTCACCCTTGGAAGCATATAAATACAAGTCAAGTGACCCTCATTTGGACACCATCATCAAGAATCATCTTCTTCTGTATCTTCATTGGATTTTTTCATACATGTTTGAAGTTTGGTTCATACAAGTCCAAAATTGCAGGGTTCAAAGCTCACACGTGTGATTAGGATTTTTGGTTTCCCACTACAAGGTTGACTCAAGAAATTTTCAGCTATAACCTCAAGCAGATAGACTCATGCATGTGGTTGGAGTAGCTCAACCACACACACAAATACTCTTCCTCCATGCGGTTGGGATCTAGGGTTTCAGTTTGACAGCTGACCACAGATTGGGAAGGCTAAATCTAATCAGTATTATGGATGGGATCACATTTCTAATATTCTTTGGTTGATATTGTTGGATATTTTTTATGGGCTCATTGTAACCTTTGTTGAACATTTTATGGCAATCTAATAGATGAAGAATTACAAATGATTTTCCCCCTTGTGGGTATTTTCCCTGGACATTGGCCAAATCTAGTGTCTCTTGTTGATGTGTTGATTGTCTCCTATTGTCATTGGATTACTATTATATCTTTAGTTACTATTGATTAATGAAAAATATTAGTTGTTATTGAAAATTTTCTAATTGAACAACTGAATTGGGCTAAAGTAATTGAAACAACATAGAGCAATATAAAAATTAACAGAAACCTCCTTGACTATGCATGTGTTCTTATGAGATCTATCTTTGGGTCGTTATGTTGTTTTTGAAGGAATATTCGCTAATATTAATTATTGAGCACACACTTATACTTGTAGGGTGGTTTGGCGGGGAGGTGTTGTTGGTAAATCAATAGAAGACAATTTTTACTTATTTAAACCTTCATGAACCATAATAAAAACAATCACATCTAAGATCTCTTAGCTACAAAATAGAGAACACAATATCTACATGGAAACCCTTTAAGAAGAAAACCACATATTTTTTATAATTATTTATAAGAACCAACCTATTGGAGACACAAATCCCCACTAGCATAAATTCTATTAGGCACCAACCTACTCTTATAGATATTTGAAGACACCAACCTACTAGAGACACCAATCCCCATTGTTGCAAATATTTGTAAGCACCAACCTTTTGGGCACACCAATATCCATTTCTACAAATATCCATAGGAACCAACCTATTGGAGACACCAATCCCTAGTGTTGCAAATATTTCTAATAAATAATGTATTAGAGACACTAATCCCCAGCACTAAGGACCAACTTGGCAAGAGATACCAATCACTTTGTTTGAAAAACAACCCTCAATTACAACTCTTCTTTAGTGCATATGAATTTTTCAAAATATCATAACATTCACCTTACCCTGATTGAGTTTTCCTGCTACTTCTTCCTTTACTAGGACTTCTCAATGCTTTTTACTTCACCAAGTCTACTTAATTCTTCCACCTTCATCATGTTTTCTCGTTGCTTCTTCCTTAACTAGATCTAACAAAAAATGAATCTCCAAATGAAATTTATGGCAACTCTCCCAATGCTTGTTGTTTTCGACTCTTCCAAGGTAAAGAATTGTACAACATCACACGTATCCAATTTTATAACTTTAATTATGAAACTTTTACCTAAGGCACTTCTATATGTCTCCTTAGAGATCTAAAAATTTCATAGTTTGAAAAGTTTTATAAGAAAATTTGTCACAAAAATTTCAAGTTGACCTATTTGAATATGATTTCTAAATCATTTAGAAACCCCAACTTCCATAGGGCATATATTTGAAAGTATAGAAAACCAAAGTAACTTTTTTTAATTTTTTTTTCCTGCATCTTATGCACTTCTATGTCTCCTCAGATACATGAAAATTTCATAGTTTAAACAGTGCCAAAAATAACATTATAATTTTTTTTCATACTATCATGTTTGAAATTGATTTTAGGACCATTTAGAAACCCTAAATTCCATAGAGAATATATTCAAGAGTACAGTGAATCATTTTCTAAATTTTTAACCATAGGTACTTAGAGAGCTCACTTCTATCTTCTCAAAATTCCATAGTATGAAACATTCCATAAAATAAGTTAAAGAGAAAATTCCAAACTTACCAATTTGAGATTGATTTTAGGAGCATTAAGGAACCCTAACTTCCATAGGGAATACATCATAAAGTATAAAAAACCAATGCTTGAAATTTTGAACACCTATACACATAAAAAAAATTCATCTTCTCAAAATTTCATGGTCTCAAACATATCCAAAAATAACTTATAATGGAAATCTCAAACTAACATGCTTGAGAATGATTTTAGGAGCATTAAAAAACCCTAACTTTCATAGGGAATTTATTAGCAAATACAATGAACCAACATATGAAATTTTGATCACATGTACCTAGAGATATTTCTTCTATCTCCTTAAAATTTCACTATCTAAAATGTCCCAATTAATAAGTTATAGGGAAACTCCCAAGATGACTCATTTGAAGCAAATTCTATAATCAACAATAAACCCTAATTGCCATAATGTATATGTCTAAAAATAATATCAAAATGAGATACAAAATTTCAACTTGGTAATCCCCCCAATCTCTCCTCAATACGCATAAAATTTCACAATTTCAAGAGGTCAAGAAAAATGCTATATTGAAAATTTCAAGATGCCTCATTCACTACACAAATTACATTTTTTCTCACATGCAAATTCCTTCCAATGCTTTCTCCTTTTATGCATTATCATAACCCTTCATGAAAAAACATGTTTCTTCAAAAATTCACATAAATTGATAATTAAATAATTAATTCCCCTCTTGATATAATTTTTCCAAATACCATGGGAAAATACCATGAGATTTCTAAACCATTAGTTTGAAATCATCATCCATTGGTTTGAAACTACCATTTCACTTTTTGACATATCCTTTTTCATGAAAACCCCATTTTTAATATACTTGGATAATTATATATAATATCAATGATATAAGTCCTTTGAAATCAATGACAACAGTTTTATCAACATGAGCTAGCATCAACACAAACAAGTCCACCCCTAATCTCCTACTTGCATCACACAAGTCCTCTAGGATAATATCCAAGCTTGCATCACACAAGCTCTCTAAGTAAAGTGCTTCGAGACTCCTCTAGGGTTTTCTTCGCTAGGAAAACTAGGTCCTTCTCTGATGTAGGAGCATCTCCTCAAAGAAAATGAGACCTCTCAAAGGTCTTTCAAAATTTACTAAAGGGAGTGAGTTCCATTATTTTATTTTATGAAGATAATATTAGCTAAAAGAAATGAGGGATTTCCCATCAACGTGTAATTCACCATTTCAAGTGATTTGGTTAACAATTTATATATTTTAGGTTAGATTGGGTATTTTCTATAAATGAATTATTTGATCCACCTTTAGTGGATCATAGCCAAACAATCATATAGTTTGTATATAAACAAGTTCTATAATGAGTAGGATCATAGAGAGTGTATATGAGATAAGAGAGTGAAGTGTGAGTGTTTGAAGAGGTCCAGGGAGAGGAGAAGGGTGATTGTGCAATAACATTGCAATCTATATTCATCCATCCTCGATTTTGACCACTGAATATAATACCATAGTTGTTTGTATTATTTGTGGGCCACTCGTGTCATGTTCATGTGTTATTCTTGGGTTCTATTTCCTTAGATAAACAATCATTTTTACAATGTGATTGAAGAGGATTGGGTTTCTCTTCTTCATAGGAGAAATGGTTTGTGAGAATGTAATTAGTTGAAGTTCCAACCCCTGGTTCCAACTTTTGGAATTACATTGCCATATTGGTCAATCGTTTGTTCTTACAAGGTTAAAATTTGGAGTTTCACATGGATCCATCCACCCAAGGGTGAATTTTCTTTCTAAAAGGTTTCCAATGTGGTAGTTCTCATATAGTAGGGGAAATCCCTTAACATAGAAACTCATGATTTTATTGATTTTTGGTGGTGATTCTATCAGTTAAAGAAGATTTGTAACACATAAATCACTGTAATTTTTTGTTCATTTTACCAAAATCTAACCTTTTGGTGGAAATTTTCCACCTATACCAAATTCTATTTCAGCTTTAACATTTTGCAATAGATTGCTTCATATTTGTTTTCAACTAATAGCTAATACCCATGTGCCCACTATCATCAACTGATGGAAACTCTCGAAATAATATTTTTCGATAGGTAACGTTTTTTCCATTGAACCAATATCATATACCAGAGCACCAATATATGAAATGTTTTTTGAAATTTTTTAAACGTCAATATATACATTGAGCGTCTATATCCTGAGGGGGTTGACCTTCCTATGCTGTCTCTTTTCCAAGTAGAAAAACGCTTTCCATTTATAGATAATGAAAGTACATAGTTTAGAGAATACATATTATAGGGAGGACTTTATCCATGGCTTAGATCAACTCAATGTCACCTGTGCAAAAAAGAAATATCGGTATCGCAGCTTCCATGACAGTTTCAAAAAAATTACAAACTTTACGGTGAGAGTGGAGAGCATTACTATGTAGACCAGGAGAACAAAAACATGTAATCGGGATGACAAATGAAAAAATAGAGGAAACACAGTACTGTGTAACAAATCCTTCTTCCATCACTCAGAATTAGATCATGAAATGTCCCTTCCCTTTCAATGGGCCAGAAGCATAGAACTAGAAAAAAATCCTTACAGTCTCTGAAAAAAAACCTTCTTTAGATAGATGATCTGCTTCGCCATTTTGGATCCTATAGATGTAGGAAATGGAGACAAAGTGAATCTCATGGATCAAGGTCTGTATTCTGTACATAGTAAAGAAACACACTTTACCTAACTCTATACTAGACCAAGTTATACTTAACTACTTCCTATGTGTCGGAATATCCTAACATCCCCCCTTAAGAACAACTTGGGATAGGATTGAAGGATTTACAAATA
>APFE030687399.1:25992-47718 GCA_000404065.3 Pinus taeda
AATAAAAATCAATTATTAATTTTATTAATTTTTATAAATTACTAATAGTAATTTTTAAGCTCCAGGTTTGTGATAACCCGTGGTATTCATGTGAGCATAGACTATTTAAACAGGAAATTATATCATCTTAGATCCATCTTAATTCTGGGTCTACCAAGTGCTCAAAGGAATAAATAGATTTCATCCCCCTAAGAGTGGTAGATGTGGAAATAAGATGGAAATAGGTTGATTTTTATGATAATGAAGATATTAAATAGACTTAGGAAATTATATTGTAAGAACATCGTAAAGTGAATGATTAATGCTACATTTAGTCACTTCACAAAATTTAGTAAAAAATACCAATATCTCCATTAATATTGGTTTTTAACTTTTTCTGATTTAACAAAAAAATTCAGAATAATGAAACTTTATCACTCTTTCCACATCACCCTCGCAGAAGATTTCTCACCATTTTTCAAACATTCCCAATATGATATCTTCATGAAAAAATTTAGGTACTGATGTTTGATTAGTTGTTTGAAAAACAAGCTGGTTTGTACAACCTTTCATCTTTTGTGCTATTCTTAGTTTTTCGTAATGATCTGTAGGGGTTGGAGCCACTACACCATATTTTCCTAAAAGGTGGAGATTGTTCACCAAAAAGGAAATTAATCTACATGTTACAACGTTGTTAAAAAATGCGAGACCTATGAGGGTAGTGAATTATGCTAGTTTCCTTTCATCTTTTGTGTTATTCTTAGTTTTTCCTAATGATTTGTAGGGGTTGGAGCCACTACACCATATTTTCTTAAAAGTTTGAGATTTTTCACCAAAAAGGAAATTAATCTACATGTTACAACGTTGTTAAAAAAATGCGAGACCTATGAGGGTAGTGAATTATGCTAATAAGCAATTTAGATTGGGAGAGACGTAATTAAATTTTAATATTTAATTGAAGATTTCCAATTAAAATAATAAAAAATCTACATTTATATATTCATATATTGATTGGAATGATTCTCACAATGGTCACTTATTTCAATTAGATCCCCTTCAAGCCTTTGGGATACCTAATACTTTCTTATATAATATAGTTGGGGCTTGCTACTTGTTGGCGTGTTGGGGTAAACAAACTTGATGTGTTTTTTTTTATCTCGCCGTTGGAATATATGGAATAAGAAAGAAATTTGATAACTTGAAAAAGGTGGTAGATTGACGAAAGTTGTAGAGAAAATATTAATCTCTCCTACCTTGACAGAACTCGTTGTCAATATCAACACCTACAAGAACTTTGTTGTGGAATATTATCAAAACTAATAGAAGGATATGAAAGAGTGTATTGTAAGAACCGTGACAAACATGGTGACTGAAACTTGGAACATTGTTTCTAGGAAGAGAAAATTATGTTTCTTTTTTCAAAACATGTATGTTAGTATATTACAGTTTAATTAATATGTTTTCTTATTATCATATATGGTTTCATACTTTAACAAAACATTCTCCAGACTTCACAACGTCTTATTATTCAGTAAAAGATTTGCCAAGATCTTACAAGATTTTATAATTCAGTGAAAGATTCTCCATCTCTGTACAAGATAATATAATCTGGTGAGAGATTCGCCAGAAAATTATATATACATATTATATTATTGATAAAATCGCCTCCCATTTTTCCTATGTATCATGGGGATTAGCTGATTTATTATACATATAAATTTAGGGTGGTTCTTAAAATTTTCCCTACTCCAATCGCTCATCGCATATCAATGAAGTGCGGGGGCATACAGTTAGCGGGGAGGTGGAAGCCATACCCGCTAATGATTATAAAACCAGGCATATTTATTTTCAAGTCCGCCCCAATGGCCATACGTGTATTGTTCCCATTATCCATGTTTTGTGTGATAAAGAATTTACATCGGGGTTTTCTAAAGGGAGGGGTTACATTGCGGATCCGAAGGGATTTATGAAACTTAACACATATGTGTTTCAGGTCTGGGATCCATCGCTTATCACTATTACCAAGATCTGGAATATATATATATATAGAGATTGGCTTGGAGGCTTAATTTATGCATAAAGCTAAAAACCAGGGGCTGATTCTCTCGCAATTGTCATTCTTTATGTTATACATGTCTCATGGCTGTGAAATTTGTGTTTTTTAAGTATTTTGCAGCATATCTATATATCTGTAACTGATTTTGGCCGTCTCTACAGGTGAGGACCGAGAGAAGGCAAGTGAAACCTTAGGATGGATGCATAAGCTTCAAGTTTGACTCCAAATAAAAGATGCATGTGCTGATCTGAAGTGCTTGCCCCAAGGATATGGGTATTTGAAGATCAAGTTCTATGGCATGGAGTTCGTATGTCTAGGTGTTTCCCATGCATTCCCAAAAGACAAAACCGCTCCAGATCGCATCATGAAGAGATGACAAAACAGTCATCCCCTCTAATCAATAACCATTCTGTGCCCAGGAAATGAAGCACCCTAATGTCAAGAAACTCCCTTTACAGGTCAGTAGTGACACTGACTGTTTTCACCTGTTTCTTTTGATCGGCATAATGAAGGAAGGAGAGGGAAGGCAAAGAGGTAGGGAAGACCAAGGGCAAGAGGCTTTTAGCATAAATATTACCTCCGAAGAGGAGAAGGGACTTTTGACTTTCAGGAAGAACAATGTTACTTTATTGTGAATGAGGAGGATTGTTTTTGAGGGAAGAAGGAGCCTTTAGTTTCAAACGGATTGTATGGTTTTGGATCGGAGTGTTGTTACTAGCATGGATGTAAATGTGATTTATATTTATGCATATTGATGACTTACAATTCACTATTAGTCTTGTTAAATTAAATGTGATTTAGTTTCATTGTTAACTTGTGAATGGTATCTGATTTGAAACTAAATTAAACATTAGTTGCAGTTTCAATTCCATAGAACAATGTGGATTCCTATATGAGTAATTGGATTGCAATTTATCTTTAGTACAGTCTTGTCCAGTTATGAATTCAGTGATTGATTCATTTGGACTTGAATCTATGCATGATGTTTAACCTTATTTATCACGCTCCTGTTGAACGTATATATAATGTTTAAACCTTTGTATTATGCTCTTGCAGGATAGATTAGAGTAGCTAGGACTGGATTAGAGTAGTTAGAAGTAGCATTGATAGGATTTAATACATAGAAGTTAGTTGTTTCATTTTGTTGATTTAATTGAAGTCTTCCTCCTGGAAGAAATTTTTTGACATGTTCAAGTAGTTTATGGGGTCCCTTAAAACCCATCAGAGCTAGCCATTCCAAATGAAAGCAGGTCTAATTGGGGCTTGCAATGGGGTTAGTTCCCCTTGTTGGAATAGTGGACATTTTCCATGTCAACAAATTGGCGCTAGAAGGAGGGCCTAAACCACCTTCTCCAGCTTTTAAAGATTTCATCTATAAGTGCCACACTTGGATTCAAAAGGATTAATGTATGGATCATAAAGTTCGAAGAGATCCTGCCACACATTTGAAAGAGCCTCATTTTGATGAAACAGAGACCCCTCTAAGTCCGTTTTCCGGGTCACCCAAGGAAGAGAGATTATGGGAGTATCTAGTCACTGAGGAACAACCAGTCAAAGCACTTACTCAGGCTGACGCTCATTCCCTCTCTCAGCTTCCTATCTTCCACTCTTTATCTCTAACAACTAAGAGAAAGCTAAGGATCTTTACCCTGAGCAAAGATACATTAGCGGCCACTTCTCTCGAAGACATTGTGTTGAATCTTTGCATAGTATAGACACCCTTTGGGAAGAAATTTCTAAGGATTCCCCTTCTAAAGGTAAATCCTCGCTTAATTTTGATAATCCTAATGTAGAAGCCTCCAACCAAAACTTCCCTATCCATAGTATGGCCAACATTCCTCCTGTTGGTGAGAATCGGCCTCCACCTCCTCCTCCAGGTGGGAATCAGCCTCCACCTCCTCCTTCAGGTGGGTATCAACCTCCCCCTCCTCCAAGACCACTCCCCCCTGGCTTGCACAGCATGTTGTAGTGGTACCCAGGCAATAGCATCCCTTACCCAAAAATAGAGAAAGAGTGTTACCCAATTTCGACCCTGAGCGAGGAGATACCGCTAATAACCATATTTTCTCTTTCTTCCTAGCCTTGTGCAGGTTGGGGGTCACTGATAAAGATGTGTTGTGCCACCTATTCTCTTTTACATTGATTGGTGCAACCTCCACATGGTATTTTAGTCTGAAAATAGGTGTGATTACCTCTTTGGATACTTTTCAACAGGAATTTTTTGACAAGTTTGGTGATGACAAAACACCTGTGGCCTTAGTTTTAGAATTATCCCATCTGAAAATGGAAACCAAGGAGAAGTTTAAGGATTTTAACATCCAGTTCAACATCTTGTTCAACAGAATCCTAGTCACCACTAGACCTACTGAAGAGGTGCTAATGGAATTCTATATCTCTTCTCTCCCTATCCCTACAACGATGTGGGTTAAAAGGAGTAATGTGAAAACCTTAAAAGGTGTTATCGATGAAGCAGTAAAAGTTGAAAATGAAATGATCAGCCTCACAGCTTTCCACCCTACAACTAGAGACAATAAACCCCCTCAGAAATCCAAGAAGAATAATGGAAATGATATCAAAGGGACTGAAACTAAAGATCAGGACACCAAAGATGTGGAAGGGTTGCATTGGATCATTAAGAAACTTACGAACACAGTCATTGATATGAAAAGGAATCATGGAGAGAGTACTAGTGGTAAGGGAGGAGATTATAATAACATAAAACCCTTCCAACCTTTCTACCGGAAGAAAATAGAGGGTGGTCATGGTTAACTCGCATTGCCTTCTCCACCTAATGAAGGGGATTTAAACACAAAATAATTGGCTCTGATTCGATTGCTCCTCAACAAAGAAGAACCTATACTGGAGTTCAAACCAAAACAAGGAGACGAGGAGGAATACCAAGTAGAGGAACCCTCGAATGAGGAAACCCAAATTAATGTGCTATGGGATCTCCATAATGATGAGAATGATGATGAGGGAGATGCAACTACAGAAATCAATGCTAATTAAATCCACACGCGCAGTAAAGGGTTGCTTCTAGGTGCAACAAAGTCTTTAGACCAAACAAAGCAAGATGTTTTCCCTATGAAAGCATCTGCTCCAAGAGTTCCTATTGATAAGAGTGGGTCGGGTGGTCAATCTAAGAATACCCCTATTTCCAGTCACCCAGAGAAATAAAATGCATCTCCCACTGCAACGAAGGCTACTCAACATGGTAAAATCCCACTTAAAAATGGAAAAATAGGTATGTTTACTCTACCTTATCCTGTTTATAACATTGATTATAATATTGTGGATGATCTCAAGAAGTCTAGGGCCACTATCACATATTTTGACTTGTTAAAATTAACACAAAAAAGAGATTTGTTGTTGATAGCTATGAATGAGCAGAATTGCAAATCCCTCACCACCTCAAGCACCCAAACCAAGAAGCCAATGTCCAAACCTATTAGTACCACTAGTGCAGCCCAAATACCATCAGTTATGGAGGCCATGTTATCTAAAATGAATCGAAAACCCCAAGATGTCAGCACAGCCATGATAGGGAGGAAATCAAAATCTATGACCCCATCGTTCCTCATTATGTTTGAAATTTTCAACATGAACGTCCATAACTTCTTGGTAGAGTCTGGTGCCTCATCCACTATTATGCCTTACGTTGTTCCTAAAAGACTTCAGGCCATACCTGAAAAGACTGGAACTGAAATCATGTAATTAGACAGGACAAATGTGACAGTAATTGGAGAATTGAAGGATGTGTTGATTCGGATGGCTACTAAACCACAGTACATACAGGTCATAGATATAGTGGTAGTCGATATACCTGAGTCCTATGGAATGCTACTTAGTAGGGACTGGAGAGCAAAATTGAACGAAAACTTCTTGACTGATTGGTCCCATCTCTTATTTCCTCAGAAGGGAAATGGTGATATGCTGAGAATCGATACGGAAAGATACATGAAGTATGTGGTAACATAACTAAATGGTCCCAATGAACCTGTAATTTTTACCAACTCCATCCTTGGGAACTATAGTTTCAGGGTTTATAATACAGAAACTTGTTTTGGAGAGTTTCATGTAGAAACAGTTGAAGAAACTTTGACACACACAGTAGGAAATTCCCTCCCATAACCGAACTGGTGAGTTATCCTGTATTATAGTATATAATAGGACCAATTTCATAGATAGTAGTAAAGTCGATGTAACATTAGATGCAATATCTAGGACACTCTATTTTGATGGCTCTAACTGCCTTGAGGGTTCAGGTGTTGTGAGTATTCTCATTGACGCGTAAGGGAAACAACATCTAATGGATAGCCGGTTGGAGTTCGCATGCACCAACAACATAGTGGAATATGAGGGTCTTCTACAAGGCCTGAAGAAATCCACAAGGCCTAAAGAAATCCATTGGTATGAATGTGAAAAATCTTAAGGTTTTTGGTGACTCCCAGATAATCATAGATCAGGTGAGGAAAAGGATACATTGCAATTCTCCACACCTGACGAGGTACCAACATGAGGTATGGTATTTAATTGATAGCTTTGATACCTTTAATATTGTATACATACCTCGAGGCCAAAACCAAGATGTTGATCTGATGGCTAATATGGATGCTAAACTTTTGCCTGATTTTTAGATTGAAGAAAAATAAATTCTCTCCTGAATTAATTTTTAGACCGTTTGTGCTTGATAACATCTCGAATTGGTAGGTTTTTGAAGATGATGAGAAAATCCTTGAGTTCCTACACTGTGAGAAGACGTTAAAGAGTGAAATCATTGACGAAAGGGAGCATGACAAGCTTATGAATGAAAGGGAAGATGAGGAAAAGGATCAACTCAATGTGATTCCAAAATCAGTGGTTAGGATGGAGCACTTGTATGACTTGCATGATAAATTCAAGATACCTACTAACAACAAAACACCCAGCTCGTCCATGAAGTATAAAATGGTCAACCTTGGGACCAAAAAAGACCCAAAAAATGTCAATCTAGGCCTGGGTTGCTCTCTACGAGAAAAGGCTGCATTTGTCAAACAATTTAAAGAATACAAGGATGTCTTTGCTTGGAAATATGAAGAATTAAAGACCTTTGATATCACATGTTGATCCCTTTGGAAAAGGAGGCCAAGCCCTACCAACAAAAGTTGCATAAGATGCATCCAAGCCTAGAACCATTGGTGAAGAAAGAACTGAACAAGATGCTGGATGCTAAAATAATATTCCTGGTCAGACACACCCATTAGATAGCCAATCTCATGCCAGTGAGAAAGAAAAATGGGGACATCAGGCTATGCATTGATTTCAGAAACCTGAATAGAGTGTCTTAAAAGGATAACTATCATGTCCCTTCTATGGAATACATCCTTCAATGTGTTTTTGGGTCTGAAATGTTGTCCCTATTAGATGGGTTTTCAGGATATAATCAAGTGCTGGTATCTCATGGGGATTAGCTTAAGACAACCTTCAACACCAAATGGGGCACCCACACATACATAAAATGCCTTTTGGGCTCATTAACGTGGGTGCCACATTCCAGAGAGCTATGGATATAGCCTTCCGAGGGCTGATGATCAGATCGGTAGTGGTGTACATGGATGACATGTGTATTCATATCACAGGAGGGATCACATTTATTACATGAGGTAGATTTTTGAAAGATGTCGAAGGTATGGAAATTCTTTAAATCCCAAGAAGAGCATCTTTGTAGCCACAGAGAGGAAAATGCTAGGTCATATCCTTTCTAAAGACGGGATTGCGATTGATCCTGAAAGAATACAAACCATCATGAGAATACAACCCCCTGCCAATAAAAAGGCCATGCAATCTTTCTTCGAGAGGATTAATTTCATTAGAAAATTCGTCTCAGGTTTCGCAGAAATAGTGCACCCCTTACAGGTGATGATGAAGAAAGATGTTGTGTATAAATGGAACAATGAAGCCAATGAAGCATTTCGATGAATCAAAAAAGCCATTGCTAAATCCCCTGCACTGGTCACCTTTGATTTCAACAAAGGATTCTTCTTATACACCTTTGTTTCCGACCTTTCATATGCCGCAGTTCTCAATCAAAAAAATGATGATTGCAATGAAGTCCCCATTTCCTACATGAGTTCAAATCTCCAAGGAGTGGAACTGAATTACTCGAACGTGGAGAAACAAGGTTATGCAGTTTTCAAGGCCATTAAACATTTCCTCCCTTACTTACTAAAGGCTAAGACCAAAGTCATCATGCCCCATCCTCCTGTAAGATCTCTCTTCGTGCAAAAAGAGATGAGTGAACAAAGAGGGAACTGGATAACCGCCCTTCAAGAGTTTTACCTGGAGATAAAGAAAGCATTGATAGTTTGAGGGCAGGGACTTTGCAGGCTAGCGACAGAAGCCTTAACAGACCAAGAGGAGGCATCTGAAAAATCAGGAATGTTGAGCTTGCAATATGCACAAAGGGAACTTAGGGAGGAGCTCTTATAGAGTAATGAAGTGCTAATGTATGAGCGAGAAGCATCGGAAACCTTTTTTGACACCAAGTTATGGTACCATGACATATGCTTCTATCTAGTGTGGGGTTCATGTCCTGAAAACATGGATGCATCATAGAGGAGAGATCTTAAATTAAAATCCAATATGTATTGTTTGGCTGACAACATCCTGTATAGAAAAAATCATGATGGAATATGGCTGAGGTGTTTAGAGAAAGATGATGCCAACCATGTATTGAAAGAAATGCACAATAGCCCAGTAGGTGGTCATTATTGTGGAGAGACCACTTCCCACAAAATATTGAGAGCCAAATATTATTGGCCCACAGTGTTCAGAGACTCGCATGCCTATGCTTGCAAATGCAAGGCATGCCAAACTGTTGTAGGATGAGAAATAAAGCATGTTGTTCAACTCAGGCCTGTCATGATTTACCGACCATTCCAACAATGGGGCCTAGACATCATACGCGAGATCACTCCAAACTCCTCACAATAGAACAAGTATATACTCACAGTGATTGATTACTTCACCATATGGACCGAAGCCATCCAGCTCCAGAAGGTAAACAAGGATGAGGTAATATCATTCATTGAGAAATTCATTATCAACAGGTATGGCATCCCTGATGCTCTCATCTTTGATAATGCTTCTTATTTTTCATCTCTAAGACTGATTTATTTTTCCATTGATAAGTCAATCCACATAAATATGCAGCAAACTAATATTCCCAGGGAAACGGAGTTGCAGAGTCTTCCAATGAGAACCTTATCCGCATAATCCACAAGACAGTGGCTGACAACCAGAGGAACTGGCGCAACGCCTTGACAAATTACCTTTGGGCCGATAGGGTCACCCCTAAAGAGGCCTTGGAAAACTCTCCATATTTCCTAGTCTATGGATAGGAAGCCATCTTGCCCCCAAACATTGCCCTTCCATCCTTACAGCTCTCCCAAGCTTCAAGAGGAACCCATTCAGCCCCACTTCAAGAAAGGATCGACCAACTGATGAAGTTGTAGGAATTAAGGGATAGAGCCAAAATTAAATTCAAAAATCACTTAATGATTGTAAAAAGATGGTTTGATCATCATCTAGCAGGAGATAACGATTTTCAAGTGGGGGAACTAGTTCTGAAATGGGATGAGCTGAGTGATCCAAAGGGTAAACACACAAAATTCCAACACCTGTGGCTGGGCCCATTCCAAGTCATTGAAATGATTGGTCAAGGGACTTACAGGTTGAAAACATTACAGGGGGAGACTCAAAAACTCCTTGTTAATGGCCAGCATTTGAGAGATACTTCCAATACCCACCGCATCGGCCATTGCCCCCTGAGTAGGTTAGAGTTCATTTCATTCTTGTTGTTAGTTTAGTTGTATTTCTACCCTTTATTTTGGTTTTTTCCAATTCTGCTCTCCTGTTGTCTTGAATTACATTCCTTTTCAGCCAACTAATTGAAACTCCTCTGGTCTTATTCTACCTTCTAGATTTTCTCTCATTCGCTACTCTTGACTTTTCCCTGCCTCATTAGATTGTTGATGATTCTGTTATTCCTGAGTCCATCATTTCCCTGCAAATTAAAGAAACCTTCTATCAGCCCATGAGCACTTGATAATCAGTAGTGGAATGCAAACTGAAGCCCCTCATTGGCATCTGTTGGGAACTGTGTCAGATCTATTGATAAATTGAACATTTGGAGCATGTAGGGGCATCTTTATAAAACAAAAAATGTGTAACTATAGCTGGACTAGCATGGAGGAACACTACATTTAAATAAATCCCACTCATACTTAGCCTATACTTGCTTATAAGGTTTATAGCCATTCTCCATTGGTCCCGTTCACCATATTAAATGGGCCAATACCTGTTACTCACAAGTAAACCTCCTTTCATGGGCTAAGCTCACTATCTCATACCTGATGGAAAATCTAACTATGCTCTAGTCCTTGTGCCTGAAACTGGAAGGACTTATTTAAAAAGAAATGAAATGTCAAGTCCTTGTGCTAATCTAGAAGGACAGGTTATTTGGGAAGCCAGTTAGAGTAAGGACTGTTTTTGGGATTAGAGTACTGGTTGACATAGCAAGCCAAACGTTGCTTAAGCAGTTTAGAAATATGGCATGATCCATGACTGCACCCCATTAAATCAATAAATATAGCACTGAAATTCTCATACAAAGTGCAAGAAAACATGTCTACTTCAAGCTTAATGAGAAATAAAGAGCTGAGGTACACACCTAAACAGGTATGGACAGACCAATGATGGCCCCAAAGTGATATTTGAAAGTGGGAAACAGGTAGAGGAAGGTCAATAAACCCCACAATACTACCATTGGAGAATGCCTATCAAAATCATATCAACAAGTAGAAGTTATTTGTCTCTGCCCCCTCTGAAACAATAATGTATAAGTGGAACCCATACTTGTCCATCTATATAATTTTCATTTCAAGTTTATTTTAACATCCTGATGCTCTATTGATCTAAAATTTATTTGGAAGAAGAGATAATTGGTTCTCTTAGCAGTTCACCATTTGTTGTGGCCACAACTACCACCCTATTGAAACATGCTTCTACAGAAAATTTCCAATGGGTCCCCTAGAAGTTTGATTTTTCATCTTTCAGAAAGATATGTTTTATCACATGGATATCAACTTCTTACCGAGTCAAATTTTCAAGGCTTTATGGCTAAGCCATTAAATATACCTCTACTGCATGGATCATTCATGACATAGCCTGTCCTTTTATCCTCTCCCTTCATCGGGATCTTTCAATCTTCCCAAACATGCATGGTACATTGGCGCCCGCA
Source organism: Pinus taeda (assembly GCA_000404065.3). Lineage (NCBI taxonomy): Eukaryota > Viridiplantae > Streptophyta > Pinopsida > Pinales > Pinaceae > Pinus > Pinus taeda. The sequence continues at coordinate 37,308 of APFE030687399.1, forward strand.
CAAACCATCACCCCTACCCTTATCATAATCATTTGTTGGTTTAACATGCAAAACCCTTGATCGCATCATTGTTACATTATACTCCTTTTACAAAGGAAACCCTTCAAAAAACACATAAACCCTCCCTCTTTCACTTATCACATTCACTATGGACGCAAAACACATGCCATAAGGCCTAGACCTGATGGCGTTACAAACCACAATATATTTACATGTCGGGTACAAAAGCCAATCGCATATCGTAATTGGCTTGGGTATGAGGCCTTTACATAAAGCACTCTTCGATCTTCCGAACCTGATGGAGTTATTAATTGGAATATATGTTCTATTGGGTCCAGTTCCAATCACTCATCACATATCAGCGGAGTGTGGGGACATACAGTTAGCGGGGAGGCAGAAGTAGACCCGCCGATGATTATAAAACCAGCCATATTTATTTTCAAGTCCGTCCCAACGGCCATACATGGATTTTTCCCATTATCCATGTGTTTTGCAATAAAGAATTAATGTTGAGGTTTTCCAAAGGGAAGGGTAACATTGAGGATTCAAAGGGATTTATGAAACTTAACACATATGTGTTTCAGGTCCGAGACCCGTCACTTATCGCTATCAGTGAGATCAAGAATATATATATTGCACCATGACCTCTTTGACCCACCTTTGATTACAAAGCCGAGCATATAATTTTTCAAGTCGACAATTTTATTCCGAATGTGGTTTACGAGAGTTTTCAGTGTAAACTGAGTTTGGCTTGCAAGGCTTAATTTATGCATAAAGCTAAAAACTAGGGGCCAATTCTCTCACAATTGTCATTCTCTATGTTATAAATGTGTCATGGATGCGAAATTTGGTTTTTTTAAGCATTTTGTAGCATATCTATATATATGTAATTGATGCTGGCCATCTCTACAGGTGAGGACCAAAAGAAGGCAAGCAAAACCTCGGGATGGATGCATAAGCTTCAAGTTTGACTCCAAATAAAATATACATGAGCCGATCCGAAGAGCTTGCCTCACGGATATGTGTATTTGAAGATTGGGTTTTATGGCGTGGAATTCATATGCCTAGGTGTTTTCCATGTATTCCCAAAAGGAAAAATGGCTCCAAATCACATCAAGAAGAGATGACAAAATAGTCATCCCCTCTAATCAATAACCATTCAGTGCCCAAGAAATGAAGCACCCTAATGTCAAGAAACACCCTTTATGTTTCAGCAGTGACACCAACTATTTTCACCTATTTCTTTTGATTGGAATAATAAAGGAAGGAGGGGGAAGGTGAAGAGGTAGGGAAGAACAAGTGCGAGAGGCTTTTAGCATAAATATTACCTCCAAAGAGGAGAAGGGGCTTTTGATTTTCAGGAAGAACAATGTTACCTTATTGTGAATGAGGAGGACTATTTTTTAGGGAAGAAGGAGCCTTTAGTTTTAGACGAATTGTATTGTTTTGGATCAAAGTTTTGTTACTGGCATGGATGTAAATGTGATTTATATTTATGCATATTGATGACATACAGTTCACTATTAGTCTTTTTAAATTGAATGTGATTCAGTTTCATGGTTAACTTGTGAATGGTCTTTGATTTGAAACTAAATTAAACATCAGTTGCAGTTTTAATTCCATAGAAGAATGTGAACTCCTATATGAGTAATTGGATTGCAATTTAGCTTTAGTACAATGTTGTCCAGCTATGAATTCAATGATTGATTCATTTGGACTTGAATCTACGCATGATGTTTAACCTTCTTTATCATGCTCTTACTTAATGTATATATGATGTTTAAATCTCTATATTATGCTCTTGCAGGATAGATTAGAGTAGCTAGGACTATATTAGAGTAGTTAGAAGTAGCAATGATAGGATTTAATACATAGAAGGTAGTTGTTTCATTTTGTTGATTTAATTGAAGTCTTCCTCCCAGAAGCAATCTTTTGACATGTTCAAGCGGTTTACGGGGTCCCTTAAAACTCGTCAAAGCTAGTCATTTGAAATGAAAGCAGGTCTAATTGGGGCGTGCGATTGCGTTAGTTCCCCTTGTTGGCATGGTGCACATTTTCCATGTCAGCAGGTACATACATACCGATCACATGCTGACCTTTCTCCGATGTGGTTATGTTGCCCACATGGTCAAAGGCCTATACATGGTGTATTGTATTGTTTTATAATGTTATTACAAGTCCGAAAGTGGTTTTTTAATAATGAATTTGAATTCATAGTGTTAGGGTTAGTTTTGTGTCTTAGTTTTTTTAGAACTAGACTTGATACATGGTATTAATGTGGTAGGTTAGGCTTAGATTTTAACATAGGTTTTGAATCATGGTTAGAATAAAATAGCCCATGTCATTTTTGTTTAAATGAACCAGATCAAACCCATTTGTCACATTGTTAAATTTTCACCATGAGCCCTTATCAACAAAAACAACCCTATGAGAACTCGAAATACTAGCGAAATTGATGATACTGAAGACAACCTAAATTCTATGGATACATTAGACTGATAGATCCTCTTGGATTAGGTGTAAATATCATGATAAGAAAGAGTAACTTGTAATTGAAGCTGGTCCATAATTACTTTTGCCATAAGGTGATGAGAAGCTCCAGAGTCCAACATGAAGTTATACAAAAGAAAGTCGTCAGCCTTTAAATTTACATAAAATGGTGGAACAAATTCATAAATCATATTAGAACTAGGGCCAAACACTATGTTGTGGCCTCGGAATTCTACTGTTGAAACATGGGAGATAACCACCTGGTCTGGACCTTAGGACATATCCTTTTCCCATAGTGGGTTTTAAGATGAGATTGGGTGGTTCATGAGTGTTTGCAATAGAATAATGATAATCTACATGACCTATTCTATGATGCAATTCTCTAACTAACTTATTCTAATATAAACACGGGTATTTGTGTATGGTATGCATTCTACAAAGATACCTATTTAGCATGTGGTAATAAAGATTGAACACAACTAAACAGAGATGATAACATATAAAGATAATTCCTTTGACTAAATAGTTAGTCAAATAAATTTATAAAATATATCGCATATATGATGAGTTATATATGGAAATCACAATTTCATACAAAATGCAATTAACGCTTAACAAAAACAATAAATATCACGCACAATTCATGAAAGTAATGTTTTTCCACTAATTAAATGTAAACAGAATCAATCATACAAGATAATAGTACCATATGTGTGAAGTCCTGCTCATTTGACAAATGACATAGACCAACTTCTTTCTTCAAATCAAATTGTCTCCCAAGAATACAAAAGTGCATCAACAAAGGAAAGTAGTTTGATATCTAAAAGAAACAATCATGTTCTATAGTCTCACTAAAGCATTCACAAACTTATAATAGTGCATTCTTTGCAAATGTTTTTGATAAAATTCTGGACCCTTCTCTAAATGCATGAGAAGGGTATAAATATTATTTTAACAAATGTACAAAAATAGGTTATACGAAATTTTAGGAGGTTTCAAACAACCTTCCTCCTAACTAGGTAACTAACTCCAAAAATAAACAGAGGCTAAATGAATAGAATTAATAGGATGACTTGATGTCTACTAGCTTGTCCTTTAAATCAAAAATGTCGGTCATTAGTTGAATTTGAGGAGGTGCCCCGAAGTGTGTCCTGAGCTGTCTTGTGAAGATCGCATTGTTGATAGGTGGAACCATTCGTTGATTCATATGAAGGGAACAGTTGAGAGTCATAATCTGGTTGTGTGGTTTAACAAGATACTTCCAATATGACTCCCAGTTGATCCTGGTCAATTTTGTAATTTCCTTTCTTTGAGTCCCCACCTTTTCTTGTAAGCTTTTATACAGAGCATTTACATTTTTCATTTCTTTCAAATTTCCTTCTTTAATGAGATTGGTGGCAAACAGGATGTGATTCACTACCTAATGATATTCTTTGATACCTTGGTTACCCTTGCATCTGATAGCTCAGCCTGTTTGATTCTAGCATCCCAATCTGTAAAGAGAATATCTTTATGAGTTTCCTCAATCTCAAGTAGATTGACTTTCCTTCTGTCTTTTGTTTCCTACCATTCAATGATCTCATAGATTCTGGTGTTTAAATCATTAAACTCAATTCTCTGGTCGATTTCCTTATCTCTCAGCTAGTCGCTAGTAGTCAGATAGGGAGTAATATGTGACATCTTTTGGCATAAATACTCTTGTTGTTTCACTAGAAAGGAATTTAATTCCAATGCCTCTTTAATAAACTACTTAGTAGTGGGAACATCCTTGTATCTTTCCATGGATTGCTGCATTTCTTGGGGTTGCATGCTTTTGGCTGAAATATCGGCTTCATGGGTTTATTTTCAAAACCTTCATGTATTACTTCAATCATGCAAGTTGCTCGGTCACTTTCTTGTTTACACTTACTTTCTCTGCTTCGATATGTTGTTCGATTTGTGAAATTCTCTCCTCTTTTTCCCTTAACAAATTAGAGACTTTAGTAGCCTTGTCCATAGTGGTCGATGAGAATGCTCTTGTGAACTGTGATAGTCTAGTCAAGTTCTCAATCAGATTGAAAGGAATGTCCTTCCAAACAATGTCCATCGACTCGTTTCCAAGTGGGAATTCGAGTGTGTCTACCCTTCTCCTCTTTCTCTTCCTTCTTAATACAACCTTTTGGAGAGGGCTATAGAACACATCAAGTGGAGGTATTTTAGTTACTTTCAAAACAAATTCTGATGTGGGTGAGCAGGGATTATTTTAGTATGCTCGGACATTGTTGCTTGCTCCTTCATAGACTTAGATTGTTTTCCTATAGACTTGGGCTTTGTATCCTTATGAACATGTAGAGGAGTTTTACATTCCACTATTTCTTGGGTATTTGTTGCTTTAGGAGTTCCTTGCAATTTCTGATCAAATTGATCCCACTCTTGCTCCAAAATATTGCCTTTGACCTTTTAACTGATCTCTGTAGTGGGGGTGCTCATCACTTGTTTCTCAAATAATTTCCTGCTGGACTCAGCTGTGTTATCTGTGTCTTGAGGTTTCCCTGTGTCTGGTGTCTTCTCAGTGTTTACCTAAGAGTCTACTCGAGAAATAGGACCTTCACTATCAATAGTGATACTTGGTGTAGGCTTATCCTTAGGCTTTAATAAATTCATTGGGATCACTTGGAGCCTCTCATTTCTAAATTCCTGAAAGATTTGAAAATCTTCAAGTTTCATATTCACCTTTGCCCATTCGAATGCTTGTTCGAAGGATACGGCTGACTGCAACAAATCTTCAAAATAATTATCTCCATAGTTCTATGTCTTGAGATTTACTCCAGTAGTGACATTATATGAGAACAGCATTTGACAGGGAAAGAGGACCACAATGACTTCTTGTTGTCTTTGAGAACTTTAGTCAGGCCCTTTGCCACATTCTGGTAGGCGATCTCTCTTTCTAAAAAATTATCAGAAACATACAAAGGAAGGACATGTGGATCGGTTGTGCTACCAAAAACCCTAATGTAGGTGAACCATTCTTCAATGGAATATTTTCTGGCAGTAAACAGGTCTACTATGACTTCTTGGGAAAACCTAAGGGCTTTCGTATTGAAAATTATTCGATGTAGGGGCAACACAATAGCATGAAATATCTTATATAAGTGAGGTATGTAATGCAATTCCCATATTTTTTAATGACTGAGATGGATTGGGTAGGGGTCCTATAAGGTCCATTTCCAACCCATGGCTGGAAATGTTGTGAAAAAACAGATAGCTTCCATAATGTAGGCACTAAAGTAGAATGAAGGGAGTTTATCTAAAGAGGAGGCTTTATTTTGTTGATATTCGGTAATGGTGGTAGCTAGGTTATCAGGTAGGATGGAGGGCCAATTCACGATGTGGGAATTAACACAGGCATCAATCGGAGGAATCCATTCGAACAATTTAGTATTATTGGGTAGCCCATATAATCTACATAACATAGTTGTTGCATAGTTGTAGGGGTTCGCCAAAGAGGCTATAGCATACATAACTGATTTATCATATTTGAATTTGTTGTCCAACACTCTCCAACCATGAATCAACTTGAAGGGGTCTAGTTTCTACTTTGCAAAGTTAGCCACAAATGTGTTGTTGTACATATCCTGGGGGCCAGGTATGTGGTACATTTTCTTCAAGTCCTCTGCTCTAAATGACCCTATGATCTCCATTCTTGAATTCTTGAATTGTGTACCTTCAATGATAATGTTTTCGATCACCCACCTGATCATATCCATGTATGGGAGGATTTTATCTCTTGCTCCTATCATATGAAGGAAAGAACAAGAAGCATCTCTGCATTGAATTCCTAAAGGCCTTGTTAAATCAGTGGTTTCTCTCACAATGATGATTTTAGGACGTTCGTCCTCCAACCTATTGTATATAACCTCCTAAGTTGTTGCGTCTCCGGCAATGTCACAAACTACAACAACAAAGATAAGAGCCATCTCTATAAACTCGGATTCAACAATGGTTTGCTTGCCTTGTTTTTGCATCACCTTTCTTAGTGACATGTCTTTTGTAGCTTTCCTAGAATAGACAAGATATATCAGTGCAGACAGTATCAAGTAATTAAGACTGAAAGCTTATTTGAAATGACTTTGGATCGTGAGAAAATCTTAATGAGATACTCGATGTTAAATATCCATAACTTGGAAAATGATTATCCTTCCTCAGGCCGCTAAATATTTATTAACTTGTCAATTTGTTCATTTTGGTAATTAAAACGTAATTATTTCACATGTTTTATCGCTCCTAATCACGCATCACAATCTTTAAATGGATACAATATAGTGCTACCATAAGCATAAAGCAAAATGTGATTGCACATATCACAATATCGCATTTCACAAATCACTAATGGTTATTCTAATGGCATAGCTAAGTTCCTTGTGAAGTTTGTGAAGTGCGAAATGCAATTTGTGACATGACAAGGTGCTATTTATCGAATTATTGCAGTGGGAGACCTAATCGCAAATTGAAATTTTTTGAAGGTGTTTTAAGAAGTCATGTAGAAAAGTGTGATTTGCGATTTGCGATGTGGATTTCATCCTTAGCTCATTTTGCAATGTTTTACTAGGTATTTTCTTAGAGTTAGGAATTATTATCCTAAGACTAAAAATTTAAAAGGGTCCCCATTTAGAACTCTAACCTTAGCTATTGTTCTTTATAAATGGGGGTGGTTGTTTCATAGTACAACACACTACCAAGGGATTTTCATCTTGCAAACTAATAGCATCTCCCACAGAATCTACACTAGAGGACTGTATCCATTTAGAAACTTGATTTTTATAACCAAGCTTTTTAGAAAATTCAATGAAAGGTATAGGAATCTTGACCCTTTCTAATTCCTTTTCAATATTGAAAGTTGTCAAAATGATTTTGTTAGATGGAAAGGTTTCATTGGATGACTTTGTAATCTGAGGTGTTGGAGTTTGTGTTTGAATGTATTTTATCACAGGTTCAATTATAGTGGTATATTTTAAAGTTCTACCTAGACCTAATATAGGTCTTAGATCATACCTCTTATTTAATTCTGCAATCATAAATTCAGAGAATTCATGGCATTTTGAAAGTTGAGCATCTCCTTGTTCTCGTTCACAATATTGAGGTGAAGATGAAGGAACTATTTCCATTTCTATTACTGAAGAATCAATATTATTGATATCTTTAGTGATTAAAGGGCTTGTATCCTATGGGTTTTGATCATCAATCAACAAGGGTGCTTGAACGTTTTGATCAGAACCTGGTCTCTAAAGAATCTACATTTGAGGAGTTCTTCGCAATTGAGTTTGAGCTTGAGTTCTGACAGTATGTTATCATAAAATCAGTACTAAGGGCTGCTACTTAATAAGATCTCATGAAACTGTTTCAGACCAGGCTTTAGACTAAGGTTTAGCCTCCTTAGTCAGAGAGGGCTCTCTCACAGATTTTTGATATGCATTAAGGGCAAGAAAAGATGGCTAACTCTTTAAACAGTATATGAAATGTAAGCTGGTTGGAACAACAAAATTAGGCTTCTCCCATTGGGCTCATGGAGTCATACACTTCTACAGTAAACAAGTAGCTACTCAATCATGGAAACCAAGGCATATAATGTCTAAATGCTCAAAACATTTACCAAAAGGAACCTCAACTCAATAAACATACACAGAAATTCTGAGCACTAGGTGAATTTAGAGTGATTGCATGTTTAATGAACTGTAAAACAAGATGAATAAAGACCAAACCACATATACTCTGAGCATTTGAAACACAAGATGAATCTTGGGAAGAAAAAGTATCCTTTCCATTACTGTCAAAGTCTTTTTCATAAGCCAATATGAAAACTCTGTTTTTATAAAAATCTCCAACCCTTTTTACATCAGAGTCTCTCCTATATATAGGAAAACAAAATTAAACTACCTTGAGTCTCCTCCTCTAGCATGAGGGGAGCTCGAAAATCTATCATTAATTGCCTTATCTATATTTACACTAACTTATTAAATACAAAGGTATTGCGCTGTAAATACATAGAGTCCTATTCCTAATGAAACTCTAATTCTATCTCCTCGTGTGCATGATTCCTTCTTGAGCTTTGACACCTGTACTATTTCTGTAGTGGCTGAAATACATTGGAGAGGCATTCACTGAATGAGCTGCCTTGGATTCTAACTGTGCTGATGACTCATTATTTGATGAAGATGTGTGCCCTGTTTTCACGGTCCCTGCCTTCCATCAATCTTTATTTCCAAAAGAACATGCTTCAAGATATTTAATACCTTTGATGACCACGCATAACACCATATGCCTAATGATCTGGATGCTTTGTGAACTGGACAGGTGTTCAACCCAAAATTCCGGTAACCCTACCAGAACCCTAATATTTCGATCATAAAGTAGCTTTAGGAAAACTTTAGCAAAAAACCAAAATGTCTCACCTTTTTGCTCCAACACTTACACTTGTCATTCTTTGAATGCTTTGATATCCTTGTATGGTTTCTTTCCTGCCCTCAAGGCATTTCTTTTCAAAATTTGCTGACCTCAGCATCAATTTCATTGTTTTTTTTACAAAACAGTCACCTGCAGCAGTTTCGTAGCGCACTACAAAACTGTTGTTCTTTTCAAAAATTACAGTCTTCAATAAATTTATCAAATACTTTGTGACTGCTACAGCTTCGTTGTTGGCTTCAAAATTCCTAATTTGTCTTCCTTTTATATGTTGTGCTTACATGCCTCAAAGACCAATGAACTTAATAAAAATAAAACAAAACCTTGGGGTAACATCTGACCTTAAACATTTGCAATTTTTATTTGGCAGCTAACTTGCCTAACTGAGCTTTTAGTTTTGCAAGCTCTTTTTCCATGGCTGCAATTTCTGATACAATTTTCTCCAAATTAGCCATTTCTTCCTCAGCTGCCTCCCATTGTTCCTTTGAAGATAAGGTTTTGGTTTCTTTGACAATGGGAACCTTTTTATCCACATCTTTCTTTTTGACTTCCTTTGCTTTTTCTGCTTTAGGTAGGTGCTTTTCCATTTCTTTGGCCTGTCCTCTGGTGTATGGTTTTCTTTTGATTTCCTCTGCCTTCTCTACTTTAGGCAGTTGTCTAATTTCTTTTGTTGCAGGTACCTTCACAGCTACCTTATCCTTGTGAACTTGCTCAGCTGTTTTGATTTGCCCCCTGGTGAGTGGCCTTCGTGGTTTGACCATAAACTCCTTACCAGATTCTTCAAACCTTAACCTTTTTGAGGCTTTTGATTTTTTGGCGCTATCAGGTGATGACTGGGTTAGGTCAATAGGCATTGACTCAACCTGCACTGATTTAGCTTGCTCAAAATCAATTGCCTCAAGCAAATCATTTAGACTAGCCTTTGACATAGGGCTTTCTTCCACCGCTATTGATTTGCCTTTTTCTCTGCTTAGCTGACTTCTGGTTCTGATTCTTGACACTTGTTCAACTCCACTTGGCCCTGGTGCATCTTTTTGGTGCTTGATTTTCTCCTTTGATGACTTAGGTGTCTCCTTTGCTGATGATTTAGGTGTCTCCTTTATAACCACAGACTTCTCTGATTTCCTCGACTTGGTTTTGGGCTTCTTTTGGTCGTTCACCTCTTTTCTGAGCTCAGCCAAGGTAGTTTCTTCAATTCTTCCTTCTTTTTCCCTATCCGGCAATGGAGTGAGGCCTGTCTTGCTTTGAAAACCAGCCATAAAAATGAAAGAATCCCAATCTCTACCAATTTTTTGCAAACCATCTAACACCAGCAACTTTACTAAACCATGGTGAAACAGGGATGTTTCACAATCATCTTTCCTTAACTAGATTTTATCACACATTTTACTAAGGCTTCTGAACAAGTAGAAAGGGATGTCTATTGATGCTTTACCTGTGAAATGCAACAAGAGTTTGAAATGATAGGAATAAACTTTGGTGT
>APFE030687399.1:57865-90871 GCA_000404065.3 Pinus taeda
TTATATGGTTGTAGTCGTAGGAATACCCAGTCACCTACATCAAAACTTCTTTCACTGCGATGTTGATCTGCCTGTTGTTTCATTCTATTTTGTGCCAACACGAGGTTATCCTTTAAGAGTTGAGGACTTGTTGTTGATGTTCGATGTGATGTTCCACTGCTTGAACCTTAGAATTTTCTCTTAAATATGATGTGATGGATGGTGGCTGATACCCATAAAGTGCCATAAATGGGGTCATTTTTGCTGCTGTATGGAAGGAAGTGTTATACCACCATTCATCCAGAGGCAACCATTTGACCCATTGTGTCTATTTATCAGATACAAAGCAACGAAGATATCCTTCCAAACATTTGTTTACTATCTCAGTTTTCCCATAAAATTGAGGATGATAAGATGAGCTATGAGCTAACTGACTACCTAGACAAGAAAATAATTTTGTCCAAAAAAATTCCAGTGAAAATGGGATCTATGTCACTTACAATAATCTCTTGGTTTCCATGTAGCTTCTAAATTGTTTCCATAAATGTAGTAGAAACTATATTGGCTTTAAATGGATGTGATATTGCACAAAAGTGTGCATAATTGGTAAGTTTGTCAACTACCACCATGATGACACTCTTTCCCTTAGGCTTGGGTAAACCTGTGATAAAATCCATTGAAACCTCCTCCCAACTTTGGCTTGGAATGGATAAAGGTTGTAATAGACCCGGGGTCTTAACTGTTTCAACTTTATTTTTTTGGAAAACCAAACATTCCCCCACAAACTTTTGAATATCTGATTTAAGGCCATCCCAAAAGAATTCCTTCTTAACCCTATGGTAAGTTTTTAAAAATCCTAAGTGCCTCCTAAGGGAGAAGTGTGCAATTCCATAAGAATCTTTTGTTTGAGTTGGGAATTCTTACAGAGGTATAAGCGATATTTGTACCATAACAAATCATTTTTCCAGCTAAATGTATCAGATGTATTGGAATCTTGTTGTAACTTTTGAATAAATTCCCACACTTCTTCATCATTCTTCCATTCCTCCCTTGCTTCGTTTATCCAATCTGGTTGTATAATAGAAATGGTGCACAACAACGCTTCCACATCCTCATCCTTTCTTGAGAGTGCATCTACCAACACATTTTTCTTCCCTTTTTGGTAGATGATTTCAAAATCATAACCCAACATCTTTGTGACCCACTTTTATTTCTCTTCAGAGGATAATATTTGTTCTAAAAAGTATTTAAGGCTATCATGATCCATTTTTACCTTGAAGTGTCTTCCCATTAGGTAGGGTTTCCATTTCTTAAGTGCGTGTAGTATTGCCAACGGTTCCTTCTCATAAATAGCTTTGTGTAAAAACTTTCCCTTGATTGGACAAATTTCAAAAGCAATGGATCTTTCATATTGCATTAAAACAACACCAATTCCATTTCTTGAAGCATCACATTCCACAATAAAAGTTTTTGTGAAGTCCAGTGTAGCTAAGACCGATGCTTGGCACATTGCTTCTTTAATATGTTCGAAGGCCTTTGTTGCTTCTAGAGTCCATGAAAATGCATCTTTCTTCAATAATGTTGTTAGAAGTGCTACTATTCTCCCATAATTCTTAAAAAACTTGCAATAATGCCCTATCAACCCGAGAAATCCTCACAGATGCTTTACAGATGTGGGGATTTTCCATTCCTTAATGGATTTAATTTTGCTAGGGTCTACCTTAACTCCTTCATGAGATACAATATGACCCAGATATTCCACCTCTTGTACTCCAAAGATACATTTGGATCTTTTTGGATATAAATTGTTTTCCTCCAATAGTTGTAGCACCCTGTCAACATGTTCAACATGATCCTTCCAAGACTTGTTGTAGATTAGTATATCATCAAAAAATACTAACACAAATTATCTAAGGAAGGGTTTGAAAATGGAATTCATCAAACCTTGAAATGTAGAAGGTGCATTGGTAAGGCCAAAAGGCATGACCAAAAATTCATAATGACCCTCATGATTTCTAAATGTTATTTTCAGAATGTCTTCAGTCTTCATTCTAATTTGATAATATCTTGAACAAAGATCCAACTTGGTGAAGTAAATTGATCCATGCAATTCATCCAGTAATTCATCAATGACGGGAATGGGAAACTTATTTTAATATTGAGCTTGTTGAGCTCCCTATCATCCGAACACATGCACCATGATCCATCCTTCTTGTGCACCAATACTACTAGAGTAGAGAAATAACTTTGACTAGGTTGAATTATACCAGCCTCTAGCATTTCTGCAACCATACATCCAATTTCACTCTTTTGTGCATAGGGATATCTATACGGCCTGGTGTTTGGAGGAACACTTCATGGAATCAGATGAATAGCATGATCATGATCACTAATAGGTGGGAGACCTTTGGGAGTCTCAAATACCTTGGAATGATTGTCCAAGACGTTTTGGAGATCTGGAGAAATAGATGATTTCGATGTGAAAACATCTAGTGAACATAATTGTGCAATTACACCTCTTTGTTCCTTTTTTAGAAGCTTTGTCATATCGTTAGAGCTAATTATATTTCCCAGTTTCCCTGCAATACCCCCTAATCCAACTTCCTTTGAGGGAAACCTCCTTTACATTACATGAATGAACAATTCTTGGATGATTCAAATGACAAAACCTCGTTTCTATATATAGGAGTCTAAGGAGTCACAATATAACCAAGCCGACCTAACAATAATAATATAAAGACACAAAAATAACAATAGAACGATTCTATGAGGCACATTAATAACAATATGGGCACAACAATATTAATAAGGGATACAACTATAATAGTAATGGAGTAATCACTAGTATTATAGGAACCTAACAGTTGTAGATGAGGAACTAGGCTCTGTACCTGCAACTGTTATTGGGACTGTTGTAATGTTCACCATGGAAAATTATGTTGTTTCCTTCTCCTTCAATATCTCTTCAATCTATTCTTCCATCTTCTTTAACTATATATTATGCTTATATATATATATATATATATATATATAATAATATATTATATATATATATATATATATATATATATATATATATATATATATATATATATATATATATATATATTTTAAAAAAAATTATATGTGGTGGTAGGCCACCACCCCCGCCACCCCTCATACCTCTCATAAAAAAAATATATTAAAAAAGGGGTGGGCAGCCATGACCCCGCTGCCCCTAGAACCTTAATAAAAGAAATTAATTTAAAGTTTGGCTCGGCAACCATGACCCCACTGAGCCCTCCGAACCTCCACCATGTAACGCATACATATTAGGGCGGTGGGAAAGTCACCTCCAGTGGACTCGGCCCACGCCCCCACACATTAACAAAACAGTACCATGTAAGGGCCGATGGTGGCAGGGCTTGAAACCGACTAGCCGGTGTTGCCAACCGGCCTCTCGAGAACACTCACGTAACCAAAATTTAATGCGCCATGATACCCCTCGTACCATATTGTGACTCCTATATTTTTTGTCGATGGAGGTTAATGGATGGGCTGTGCAAGGTAGACCTGACCCTATCAATAACTAAATGCAACTACAAAAACTTGAAATGTGGGTATATTAAAGGGTTTCGTGGTTAAAAAAGAGGGAGGAGTTGAGATTTGACCACCCGACCTCCTCCCCCCCAATAGAGGATTCCTAACCAACTCCTCTACAACCACTTTACTGACTAATCCACCCAAAAAAAATCATATCAACATTCATTTCACTAGTGCATCCAGGTAGATGGAGGAACCAGGAGCAGGCACAGAAAATGAGGTAGCGTCATTTTCTTATTAATTTTTTAATGCAGGTGGAACCATGACTAAGCAAGATTTCCAGGAGGGTGAAATTTTTGCAATGTCCAAATTAGACAAATTTTATGTCAATATTACACCTCTCAATGATAAAAACTTGATGGCACAGTCAGTTTTATGACCTGGGAAGCCGATTTGTAGAGGACCGGGAGGAGCGAATCTTTAAGGAATCTAGGGGAATATAAAAGAGTCCTTGAGCCCCAGATTCTCACTTTCTCAGAATTCATAAATTTGGCAGTCGATTTTTCACTATTCGATGCCACAAATCTGATGGTGCATTCAGATTTTTCATTTATTCATTCTATCTTTCGACCACTTTTCTAAGTGGAGTACAGGTGTCAACACTTATGTACGAGCAACCATTTCCATGTGATTTGATGTCATGAGATCAATGGTCGGAACAACTTCAGCAGCTTGACATCCTTTGCTTCAGATGGTCCCTGGATGTGAGGTATAACCAATGTGTTCATGTACTTCTTTTTATATGCATTATGCTACACAGATCCCTGTATGATGTTTGATGTGGGATCTTGTTTTCTTACTGTTTCATGATTCCTACTTGATGTGATGCGAAGTCATATGTGTGATGTACTTGTTGTCATGATTCGTCATGTTGTGTTTTGAGATCCCTTTGTTGTATGTTGATGGGATACTCATGTTGTCGTCATGAATGTTTACACTGAGATCCCCTTTATGCCATGTTGGTGGGATGATCATCATGCATGAGTTTTGTGTCATACTAATAGGAGTTTTCTGACTGAGAGTTCATGTACTGGAACATCTCTTGGAGCTACTCCTGCATGAGGGAATTTTCCTTGTATGATAGCGGCATCACCTCTTATGTACATCATCACTATTGATAGCACTTAATGTAGTGGCCTACACCATCTTGACACCGAGGCTTGGAGACGTAGTCCCTCCTAGAATAACTCTATTATCAATTGCTTATGTTTTCATGTGTTGATGACTAACATGTTCCTCTTCTTTACAGCATGCAGATGTATTCACTTATGTTCTTTTAAAAATGCAATTTAACACATAACGAAAGTAAAAGGTCTTGGAAGCGTCCTTCGTCACACCCAAACCTGTATTAAGTGGTATCAAAGCGGTCTCTACATGGATGTGAATTGCAAGCGTGAACAATGGAACATGCAGAAACAGAGGATGAAAAAGTGATGTACGAGACCATGCTCAAAATTTCCAAAAGGGTGGAAATAATGTATGAAACTCTACAGAAAGAGGCAAAGGAAAAGGAGTAATTGCAGCTTCAACTACAAGCCACGGAAGAGGCCGTGGAAGAACTGAAGCACAACAACCAAAACATTCAAACAGAGAACGTTGAGTTGAAGATGCGTCTACAAGAGGAGAAAGAGGAGAAACATAATTTGCTACAACAGCTACAACCAAAGAACGAGGCCTTGGAAAAGCTACAACATTACCCATGCGAGGTAAAAAGTAGTTCTCCATCTTCATGTATGTTTCATGATGATGATTTCACTATTTTTGAAAATCATACCATAGTAATTGGCTCCAAATTGTTGAAGAAAATGAGATATGAAGGAAAAGGCTTGCGCATTAATTGCCAAGGAATTTTCAACCGCATAAAAGTAGAAGAATTACCAAGTAAAATAGGACTTGGATATGTTAGAAAGGAATTTAGGGAATGCGCCGAGACAAC
The DNA here is from genome assembly GCA_000404065.3 of Pinus taeda. Taxonomy (NCBI): domain Eukaryota; kingdom Viridiplantae; phylum Streptophyta; class Pinopsida; order Pinales; family Pinaceae; genus Pinus; species Pinus taeda. Next base: position 63,363 of record APFE030687399.1, read on the forward strand.
TAGCGAACCACCAAAAACAAATGATGAGAAGCCATCATCAGTTCTTTCCAAATTGACAGAGGTAAAAGATGTTGATTTCCTTTCAGTTTCATTGTCACATAGTATGATTTCTATTGGATATTTGGAGATCCCAATTACAGGGACAAACATGAGGCTCCTTACAAGGACGAGACACGAGGAGGAAGAAAAACTTGGCATTAATAACCAAGGCATAACTCCACCACTGGAGGTTGTGCAAAGACCTCAATTTGCAGGCTCGAGATACACTGAATGAGAATGCTCGAAGGTGTTAGATTCTTCTGAGACATCATCGAAATCATCAAGGAAAGTGAATGATGGGAAAACATCCCCATCATCCCATGGAATTTTGCATTGCATGGAAAGCGTTGAGGCAAGCTCTCATCGCCATACTTACAACAGAGACAGCAAGAAAGGTACAACCACTCTCGAAATTCAAATGTTCATGTCAATTATTATCATGTTGATAATGATGAATGTAAAATATGGCATCGAAAAACATGTACCTTTTTTGGATTACATAACCATACATTTTTTAAGTGTTGGAAAAGAATGGTAGCACACAAAAGGATGAGACGTGAAAGACCCTCTCAACAGCAGGTAAAGAAACATGTTAAACAGATCTAGAGGAAGAAAACCTATTGCAGCCATTGCGATAGAAGTGGTCATCAAAGAGCCACTTTTTGGAGGCTCCATCCATAGCAACGCCTTAAAGACAAAGTGTCAGTGCATGAACAAGGTGAAACGATTGTTCAATAAGAAAAATCACCACAAGGAGGAGACCCATTCATGTTGATAAGTGAAAAATGGTTTCTAGATATGTTTAGCATTTCATGGTCATGCTTTTGTAAATCATTTGTTGCATTTTAAAATGTAAAAGTGATGATGTGTTTTCCACCACTTGTTCAGCAACAATGATGCCTGGTCTTATTTTGAATTGCATGATAAACTGTGAAAGTGATGTCATGTTTCCATCACTTGTCAAGGGAAAAATAGTGTTTGGCCTTATTATTGTAAATCACGTGTTGCAGTGATGATGAGTTCTCCATCACTTGTTGAAGCAACAATGATATGTTGGCCCTATTTTTGTAGCTGGGGTATTGTGTCCATCTTGATGTAAACTTGACCACTGAGTAAGTGTTATAAACTTGTGGCAAGTGTGGGATGCTTGGGTCATTAGTTGGTTAGTTAAGACAAGCAGGCAATTTGCAAAACAATTTACTACAGATTGTAGGTGTTGGTTCATTGCTTAAGGCTCTGAAGAAAAAAGGTGAAGGAGATGGAAGCGAGACCTTTCAAGATGCGTGTGGTACAAACAAGATATAGAGAAATTGCAAATTATTTTCCATGCTTTTGGAGGACCAAAATCTCCTCAGTGGGGAGGATTGATCCAGGTGGCTCCAAAGACACACACATGACAAAGAGGGTTGATGGAAGCTTGAAAATAAAAGTGATCAGAATGATTTCGTACCAGGACTAGAGCATAGATCTCGTCATCCTGATTGCGGTGATGTGAATGATTCATCAAACCGAGTTCGTATGCGAAAGTTAGAAGCAGTCAAAGTTTGCTTGAATTTTTGTTGACTAGGCAGGCTTAAGGAGGCCACAATTTGGACAGAACCTAGACATTGGATTTCGGCCAACCTGGGCCAAATTCTGGGCAAATTTATGGCCCAGTTAATTTGTCTCCTTCGGCCTAAAATACGAATAATTTAAAAATGCCATATTTTTAAGAATATAAATTAAAAAATAATATGTGTGGTAGCAAGCCACCACCCCCACCACCCCTCATACCTCTCATAAGAAAAATATATTGAAAAAGGGGTGGGTGGCCATGATCCCACCACCCCCAAAACCTTAACAAAAAAAATTAATTTAAAGTTTGGCTCAGCGACCATCACCTTGCCGAGCCCTCCAAACCTCCACCATGTAACGCATACATATTAGGGCGGTGGGTGCGCCACCTCCGGTGGACCTGGTTCATGCCCCCACACATTAACAAAACAATACCTTGTAAGGGCCAAGGGTGGCAGGGCTTGAACCTACTTGGCCTATGCGGCCAGCCGCCTCTCGAGCACCCTCACGTAACCAGACTTTAATGCACCACGATACCCCTCGTACCATATTGTGACTCCTATATTTTTTGTCGATGGAAGTTAAGGGGTGGGCCGCCCAAGACGGGCCTAACCCCATCAATAACAAATGAGACTACCAAAAATTAAAATGCGGGTTATTAAAGGATTTTGTGGTTAAAAAAAAGGGAGGAGTTGGAATTTGACCACCCAACCTCCTCCCCCCCATTTCAGGATTCCAAACCAACTCCCCTACAACCACTTTATTGAATAATCCACCCAAGAAAATTTATATCAACATTCATTTCACTAGTGCGCCCAGGAAAAATCAAGGAACTAGGAGCGGGCATGGAAAATGAGGTAGTCAATTTTGTATTAATTTTTTAATGCAGGTGGAACAATGACTGAGCAACATTTCAAAGAGGATGAAATTTTTGCAGTGTCCAAATTGGATAAAATTTATGTCGACCTTACATCTCTCAGCAACACAAACCTAATGGCACAATCAGTTTCTAGATCTAAGCAGCCAATTTGTAGAGGACCTGGAGGGGAGAATCTTTAAGGAATCTAGAGGGAATCTAAAAGAGTCCTTGAGCCCGAGATTCTCACTTTCTCGGAATTCATAAATTTGATAGTCGCTTTTTCACTATTCGATGCCACAAATCTGATGGTGCATTTAGATTTTTCATTTGCTCATTTTATTTTTCAGCCACTTTTCTAACAGGAGTGCAAGTGTCAGCACTTATGTGCGAACACCCATTTCCATGTGATTCGATGTCATGAGATCGATGGTCCGAACAGCTTCAGCAGCTTGACATCCTTTGCTTCAGATGGTCCCTGGATGTGAGTTATATGTAGTGTGTTCATGTACTTATTTTTCTATGCATTATGCTACAAGATCCCTGTTTGATGTTTGATGTGGGATCTTTTTTTCTTATTGTTTCATGATTCCTGCTTGATGTGATGTGGAATCATATGTGTGATGTACTTGTTGTCATGGTTCGTCATGTTGTGTTTTGAGATCCCTTTTTTGTATGTTGATGGGATACTGATGTTGTCATCATGCATGTTTACACTGAGATCCCCTTTATGCCATGTTGGTAGGATGATCATCATGCATGAGTTTTGTGTAATACTGATAAGAGTCTTTTGACTGATAATTCCTGTAGTGGAACATCTCTTGGAGCTACTCTTTCGTGAGGGAATTTTCCTTGTATGATAGCGACATCACCTCTTATGTACATCATCACTATTGACAACACTTAATGCAGCGGCCTGCACCATCTTGACACTGGGGCCCGGAGATGTAGGCCCTCTTGGACGAACTCCATTATCAATGGCTTATGTTTTCATGTGTTGATGATTGACATGTTCCTTTTCATTACAGCATGCAGATGTATTCACTTATGTTCTTTTAAAAATGAAATTTAACACATCACGAAAGTAAAAGGTCTTGGAAGGTTCCTTCGTCACACCCAGACCTCAATCAAGTGGTATGAGAGCAATCTTTTCATGGATGTGAATTGCAAGCATGAACAATGGAATGTGCAACGACAGAGGATGAAAAAGTGATGTACAAGACCATGCTCAAAATTTCGAAAAGGGTGGAAATAATGTATGAAACTCTACAAAAAGAGACAGAATAAAATGAGCGATTACAGCTTCAATTATAGGCCATGGAAGAGGCCCTGGAAGAACTGAAGCACAACAACCAAAACCTTCAAATAGAGAACGTTGATTTGAAGATGCATCTACAAGAGGAGAAAGAGGAGAAACATGATTTTCTACAATAGCTGTAGGCAAAGGATGAGGCCCTAGAAAAGCTATAGCATGACCCATGCGAGGTAAAAAGTAGTTCTCCATCTTAATGTATGTTTCCTAATGATGATTTTGTTGTTTTGAAAATAAAACCACAGGAATTGGCTCCAAACTATTGAAGAAAATGGGGTATGAAGGAAAAGGCTTGGGCATTAATGACCAAGGCATTGTCAACCCCATGAAAGTAGAAGAACTACCCTATCAAATAAGACTTGGATATGTCAGAAAGGAAGTTAGGGAATGTGCCAAGACAACTAGGGAACCACCAACAATAGATGATGAGAAGCCATCATCAATTCTTTCCAAATCGATAGAGGAGGTAAAAGATGTTTATTTCCTTTCAGTTTCGTCATCACATAGTATGATTTTTGTTGGAGATTTGGAGATCCCAATTATAGGACAAACATGAGGCTCCTTACAAGGACGAGGCATGAGGAGGAAGAAAAACTTGGCATTAATAACCAAGGCATAACTCAACCATTAGAGGTTGTGCAGAGACCTCAATTTGCAGGCTCGAGATACACTAAATGAGAATGCTTGAAGGTGTCAGATTCCTCTGAGACATCATTGAAATCGTCGAGGAAAGTGAATGATGGGAAAACATTCCCATCATCCCATCGTAGTTTTCATTGTAGGGAAAGAGTTCAGGCAAGCTCTCATCGCCATACTTACACCAGAGATGGCAAGGAAAGGTATAACCACTCTCGACATTCAAATGTTCATGTCGATTATGATCATGTTGGTAATGATGAACGTAAAATATGGCATCGAAAAACATGTATCTTTTGTGGATTACATAACCATACATTTTCTAAGTGTTGGAAAATAATGGTAGCACAAAAAAGGATGAGACGTGAAATACCCTCTTAATAGCAGGTAAAGAAACATGTTAAGCGGATCTCAAGGAAGAAAACCTATTTCAGTCATTGCGATAGAAGTGGCCATCAAAGAGCCACTTGTTGGAGGCTCCATCTAGAGTAGTGCCTTAAAGACAAAGTGTCAATGCATGAACAGGGTGAAACGATTGTTCAACAAGAAAATTCACCACAAGGAGGCGACCCATTCACATTGATAAGTGAAAAATGGTTTCTAGATATGTTAACGTTTCATAGTCATGCTTTTGTAAATCATTTGTTGCATTTTAAAATGTAAAAGTGATTATGTGTTTTCCATCACTTGTTCAGCAACAATGATGGCTGATCTTATTTTGAGTTGCATGAGAAACTATGAAAGTGATGTCATGTTTCCATCACTTTTCAAGGGAACAATAGTGTTTGGCCTTATTATTGTAAATCATGTGTTGCAGTGATGATAATTTTTCCATCACTTGTTGAAGCAACAATGATATGTTGGCGTCATTTTTTGTAGATGGGGTATTGTCTCCATCTTGATGTATACTTGACCACCGAGTAAGTGTTAAAAAACTCATGGCAAGTGTGGGATTCTTGGGTCATTAGTTGGTTAGTTAAGAGAAGCATGTAATTTGAAAAACTATGTACTACAAATTACAAGTGTTGGCTCATCGTTTAAGGCTCCGAAGAACAAATGTGAAGGAGATGCAAGCGAGACCTTTCAGGATGCTTGTGGTGCAGACAAGGTATAGAGAAATTGCAGATTATTTTTCATGCTTTTGGAGGACCAAAATCTCCTCAGTGGGGAGGATTGATCCAAGTGGCTCCAGAGAAGCACACTTGACAAATAGGGCTGAAGAAAGCTCAAAAATAAAAGTGATTAGAATGATTTTGGACCAGGACCAAAGTGTAAATCTTTACGTCCTGATCGAGGTGATGTGAACGGTTCATCAAACCAAGTCCGTATGTGAAAGTTAGAATTGGTCAAAGCTTGGTTGACTTTTTGCTGACTAGGAAGGCTTAAGGAGGCCACAATTTGGATAGAACCCGGCAATCAAATTCCAGCTGACCTAGGCCAGATTCTAGGCAAATTTTTGGCCTGGTTAATTTGTCTCATTTGGCCTAAAATCTAAATAATTTAAAAATACCCTATTTAAAAAAAAAAAAAAAAAAATAAAAAAATATGTGTGGTGGCAAGCCACACCCCCACCAGCCCTCATATCTCTCCTAACAAAAATATATTAAAAAAGGGGTGGGCGGCCATGACCCCGCCACCCCTAGAACCTTAACAAAAAAAATTAATTTAAAGTTTGGCTCGGCGACCATCGCCTCGCCGAGCCCTCCAAACCTCCACAATGTAACGCATACATATTAGGGCAGTGGCCAGGCCACCTCCGATGGACCTGACCCACTCCCCCACGCATTAAATAAACAATACCATGTAAGGGTTGAGGGTGGCAGGGCTTGAACCTGCCTGGCCGATGCGGCCAGCCTGCCTCTCGAACACCCTCACTTAACCAAACTTTAATGCACCACAATATCCCTCATACCATATTGTGACTCCTATATTATTTTCCGGTGGAGGTTAAGGGGCGGGCCACCCAAGGCAGACTTGACTCCATCAATAACTAAATGCGACTGCCAAAAATTGAAATGTGGCTATATTAAAGGATTTTGTGGTAAAAAAAAGGGAGTTGGAATTTGACCACCCAACCTCCTCCCCCCTAATTTAGGAATCCAAACCAATTCCTCTACAACCACTTTAGTGAATAATCCACCCAAGAAAATTTATATCAACATTCATTTCACCAGTGCGCCTAGGTAGATGGAAGAACTAGGAGTGGGCATGGAAAACAAGGTAGAGTCATTTTTTTATTAATTTTTTAATGCAGGTGGAACCATGACTGAGCAAGATTTCCAGGAGGGTGAAATTTTTGCAGTGTCCAAATTGGAAAAAATTTACGTCAATCTTACACCTCTCAGAGACACGAACCCGATGGCATAGTCAGTTTTCTGATCTAAGTAGCTGATTTGCAGAGGACCCAAAGGAGGGAATATTTAAGGAATCTAGGGGGAATCTAAAAGAGTCCTTGAGCCCCAGATTCTCACTTTCTCATAATTTAGAAATTCGATAGTCGATTTTGCACTATTCTACGCCACAAATCTGATGGTGCATTCAGAGTTTTCATTTTCTCATTCTATTTTTCAACCACTTTTCTAACGGGGGTGCAGGTGTCAACACTTATGTACGAGCATCCATTTCCATGCAATTTGATGTTGTGAGATCGATGGTCTAACCAACTTCAGCAGCTTGACATCCTTTGCTTTAGATGGTCCCTGGATGTGAGGTATATCCAGTGTGTTCATGTACTTAATTTTCTATGCATTATGCTACATAGATCCTTATTTGATGTTTGATGTGGGATCTTGTTTTCTTACTGTTTCATGATTCCTACTTGATGTGATGCAGAATCATATGTGTGATGTACTTGTTTTCATGATTCATCATGTTTTGTTTTGAGATCCCTTTGTTGTATGTTGATGGTGTTGAAAAATGGCAACAAGAAATGCTAAAAATAGCATTGCTAAAAATAGCAATTTGGGTACCAGTGTTAGATTGGGCAACAGGGAAAGAAAAATGGAAGTGTGAAAAATAGAATTTCTATTTTTAGCATTTCATGATGGATTCCTATTTTAGTCAGTCCTTGGACTAAAAATAGGAAGTAAAATTCGAATTTGGTCTTAGCAGTTGTTTGAAAATAAATTAATTAATTCTCCATGAGTTAATTAGTTGTGAAAAATCAAACATGAAATCTACGTGAGGACATGCAATAGTTTCTCCACTGATTGAGGAAATTATCCCTTAATTAAAGGAGATCAAGATGAGTTCTAATATCGAGTGTAATTAGTTGGCTCAGTCAACTGAGTCAAGTCCAGTTAGATTAATTCAAATAGTTTGTTGAATTAATTGTGAGTTCAGTTAGTTAATGCCTGCATGCATATAACTACTGCACTTCAGATAACTGAATATTCTCTCATAAATAACTCATGCATGTAGGTTTTGTCAGAGACCCAGTTGAGATTAGAGGAGGGTCAGTGTACTATCAGTTAGATGGATTTTTCCTATAAAGGAAACTCATCCATGGAGAAGGATTTATCTCCTTCAGGTTTCTGCAGTTATTTCAGAGGTCAGAGCAGTGTGTGAAGGATTATTACACACAAGTGGCAGCTTGACGAACCAGGAGAAACTACGCAAGGAAATAGGAGGCTTGGAGGGTAGAGGAGAAGGTTTGTGAGAAGCCTTTAACTGTCTATGAGCAGCAGAGGGATTGTACTAAGAGCTTGAGAGCTTGTGAGCAAAAGCTTTGTGTAATCCGGACATATTTCCACTTGTATGATACTACAGAGATCGGGGTTTTACGCTGAGGCTTTCCCCAAGATTATTCTTCTGTGTTCATGTGTTTGATTTCTCCATATCAGTTATATGTGTTCTTATTGATGTTGCTCAAATTCATTAAGCTTCCATTGAATTGATTGTAGAAGTAGATCAAGTATTATGCTTTAGTATATTGCATTATCAGGTGATCTACAGTTGGCAAATTTCTACGTGGTATCAGAGCACAGGTGATCAAGGAAGAATAGTATACAAGAAGGGAGAAGTTGAATTTTGTGATTCCTGAATATAGAAATCAAGTTCTTATCACATCTCTATTTCACCTATGGCATTCAGTGGTTTGAGACTCGAATATGCCCTTGATGGCAATTCGAATTATATAGCCTGGAAGGATCACATGGAAGTAGTACTAGAGGATAGCAGTCTAAAGGACTTCATTGATCAAGAAGTCCTCAAGCCAACTGGTGCTGTTGAATTGGCTGAATGGAAGAAATGTGTGGCTAGAGCAAGGAGAATCCTTTTGGAGGGAGTTTGATATCACATCGTCCTCGAGTCTCCATGGGAAGGAGACATCGTTTTCAATGTGGAAAATATTGAAAGATCTATATGAGAATAGCAGTGATCAGAGGAAGCTGTCACTGAAGGACAAGCTTTGAAAGATCAAGTGTAAAAAGGGTGACATGATCTCTATGTATCTGAACAAGCTCACCTCATGTAGGGATGAGCTTGGAAGTGTAGGGGTCGTGACAGTTGATGATGAGATAGTGAGTCTTGCACTCCTCGGTCTTACTAAGAGCTGGCATAGCTACCAGGACTCGGTTAATGGAAGAGAGAAACTACCAGATTGGGAATGACTTTGGTTGGATTTGATGCAAGAGGAGATAAGAAGAAGCACCATAGATGGTTCTTCATCCATGTATGATGAAGAAAACTCTGCCTTAGCGAGTAAGTTGAAGAAGGGGAAGGAGAAGGTTTCTCTTTCTGAATCAAGTTCTTCCCATGATGGGAAGAAGTTTGACAAATCGAAAGTGTGATGCTTTCATTGTCATGAGGTGGGCCATTTTGATATAAATTGTCCACTGAGGAAATCCAAGAAGGGATCCAGGGAAGGATTAGAAGGTGAGGCACTTGCTTCACAGTTCGAGTTGGATTTCACACTCTTTGCATGCATGGTTTCATCCATGGTGGGAAGTGGTTGGTTTATTGACAGAGGATCTTCTTTCCACATGATCGACGACAAGAGTTTGTTCAGTACTTTGGAGGAGAAAGATCTCCAGATACTCATAGTGATAGGTAATGATGAGAAGTATAGTGTCTCAAGTGTAGGCATGGTTACTTTTCAAAGGGAGCATGGAGCTCTCCTTACCTTGAAAAATGTGAAGTATGTACTAGGACTGAAGAAAAACTTGGTGTCGCTCGCGATGCTGGCAGACAGAGGCTATGATGCAGTCTTCAGTAAGGGAAAGTTTTTCCTTAGACACATCATCACTAAACAGGTGAAGCAGATTGGTTCATGGGTCAAGAACCTGTATGCTCTTGAGGTTCAAGATACATGCAAAGCCCTGAGTAGTAAGGTAACTGATGGAGACTTGGTGGTTGAGAGGGAGAGTATATTACCTCTCAACATGCAGCGCTAGAAGAAGTCTCAAACGATTGTGGAGGAGCCACAAATGGTGCAGCAACTTTAGGAGGTTGTGGAGTAGACACAACTAGAGAAGTTGAGAGGAGATCAAGTAGAGACATCTACTCATGCAGAGACCTCCAGTAGGGGGAAACTTCAAGCTAGGTGGGCAGAGGGATCACATGCAGCCATGCCTCTAGGTAGGAGGTGGCGCGATGTGGAGTGATTGTCCTGTGGAGGCTAATATGAGGGTAGGATCCTTGAGGTACCCAACCTCCTTGATTTGACTTTGCTACGAGAGCCCCAACAAGGAGTAGCAGGACTGACTGATTGGGTAAAGATAGATGCGGATGGAACGGCAAAGAGAACTACAGTGCAGGAGTTCCAGGACTGTGTAGAGCTAGCAAGCAGCAGCAATGCGAGAGGCACAAGAGTGTTGTACCAATGCAGGATGGCACAGAGAGGTGTGCAACGGTACAAGATGCATGGAGTGTTGCAGCTCCTCAAAGGTTAGAGAGGGAGCACTTGTCAGCGGCAAGTAGAGCTTCAGCATCAGAGTATGTTTCTAGCCCAACAGAGAGGTCAGTTGGGAGTTTTTTTGTTCCGAGAGTTGGTGGAGCAACCACACTTGGTAGATGTGTTGCATGCGGAACATTCGAGAGGTACAAGATCGGGTTCAAGTTGAAGCCTTGCTTGTTGAGAGGGAGTGTTGAAAAATGGAAACAAGAAATGATAAAAATAGAAGTACTAAAAATAGCAATGCTAAAAATAGCGGTGCTAAAAATCATAGTTTGGGTACCAGTGCTGGATTGGGCAACAGGGAATGGAAAATGGAAGTGCTAAAAATGGAATTCCTATTTTTAGTAGTTCAGGATGGATTCCTATTTTAGTTAGTCCCTAGACTAAAAATAGGAAGTAAAATTCAAATTTGGTCTTAGAAGTGGTTTGAAAAATAAATTAATTAATTCTCCATGAGTTAATTAGTTGTGAAAAATCAAACATGAAGTCTATGTGAGAACATGCAATAGTTTATCCACTGATTAAGGAAGTTATCCCCTGATTAAAGGATATCAGGATGAGTTCTAATATTGAGTGTAATTAGTTGGCTTAGTTAATTGAGTCAAGTCCAGTTAGATTAATTCAAATAGTTTGTTGAATTAATTGTGAGTTCAGTTAGTTAATGCTTGCATGCATGTAACTGTCGCACTTCAGATAACTGAATATTCTCTCATAAATAACTGATGCATGTCAGTTCTGACAGAGTCCTAGTTGAGATCAGAGGAGGGATAGTGTACTATCAGTTGGATGGATTTTTCCTATAAAGGAAACTCATCCATGGAGAAGGATTTATCTCCTTCAGGTTTGTGCAGTTATTTCAGAGCCCACAGCAGTGTGTGAGGGATTATTGCACATAGGTGGCAGCTTGAGGACCTAGGAGAAATTGCACAAGGAAATAGGAGGCTTGGAGGGTAGATGAGAAGGTTTGTGTGAAGCCTTTGACTGTCTGCAGAGGGATTGTACTGAGAGTTGGATAGCTTGTGAGCTAAAGCTTTGTGTAATCCAGACATATTTCCACTTGTATGATATTACAAAGATCGGGGTTTTAAGCTGAGTCTTTCCCCAAGATTATTCTTTTGTGTTTCATGTGTTTGATTTCTCCATATCAGTTATATGTGTTTTTATTGGTGTTGTTCAAATTGATTAAGATTCCGCTGAATTGATTGTAGAAGTAGATCAAGTATTATGCTCTAGTATATTGCATTATCAGGTGATCTATAGGTGGGAAATTTCTACAAATGGGATACTCATGTTGTAGTCATGCATGTTTGCACTAAGATCCCCTTTATGCCATGTTGGGGGGATGATCATCATTTATGAGTTTTGTGTCATACTGAAAGGAATATTTTGACTGAGAGTTCCTGTAGTGGAACATCTCTTGGAGCTACTCCTGTGTGAGGGAATTTTCCTTGTATGATAGCAACATCACCTCTTATGTACATCATCACTATTAATAGCACTTAATGTAGCAGCCTACACCATCTTGACATCGGGGCCCGGAGACATAGTTCCTCCTGGATGAACTCTATTATCAACGGCTTGTGTTTTCATGTGTTGATGATTGACATGTTCCTATTATTTACAGCATGTAGATGTATTCACTTATGTTCTTTCAAAAATGCAATGTAACACATCACGAAAGTAAAAGGTCTTGGAAGGTTCCCTCGTCACACCCGGACCTAGATCAAGTGGTATCAGAGTGGTCTTTGCGTGGATATGAATTGCAAGTGTGAATAATGGAACATGCAACGACAGAGGATGAAAAAGTGATGTACAAGACCATGCTCAAAATTTCCAAAAGGGTGGAAATAATGTATGAAACTCTATAGAAAGAGACAGAGGAAAAGGAGCGATTTCAGCTTCAGTTACAAGCCATGGAAAAGGCTCTGGAAGAATTGAAGCACAGCAACCAAAACCTCCAAACAAAGAATGTTGAGTTGAAGCTACATCTACAAGAGGAGAAAGAGGAGAAACAAAGTTTGCTATGACAGCTACAAGTAAAGGACGAGACCTTGGAAAAGTTGCAGCCTGACCCATGCAAGGTAAAAAGTAGTTCTTCATCTTCATGTATGTTTCTTGATGATGATTTCTCTTTTTTATAAAATCATACCACAGGAATTAGCTCTAAACTGTTGAATAAAATGGGGTATGAAGGAAACATCTTGGGCATTAATGGCCAAGGCATTATCGACCCCATCAAAGTAGAAGAATTACCCAGTCAAACAGGACTTGGATATGTCAGAAAGGAAGTTGGGGAATGCGTCAAGACAACTAGCGAACCACTAACAACAGATGATGAGAAGCCATCATCAGTTCTTTCCAAATCAACAGAGGAGGTAAAATATGTTGATTTCCTTTTAGTTTCATCGTCACATAGTATGATTTCTATTGGATATTTGGAGATCTTAATTATAGGGACAAACATGAGGCTCCTTACAAGGATGAGGCATTAGGAGGAAGAAAAATTTGGTGTTAATAACCAAGGCATAACTCAACCATTGGAGGTTGTGTACAGACCTCAATTTGCAAGATCGAGATACACTGAAGGAGAATGCTCGAAGGTGTTAGATTCTTTTGAGACATCGTCGAAATCGTCGTGGAAAGCGAGTGATGGGAAAACATCCCCATCATCCCATGGCAGTTTCCATTGTAGGGAAAGAGTTGAGGCAAGCTCTCATTTCCATACTTACACCAGAGATGGTAGGGAAAGGTATAACCACTCTCAACATTCAAATGTTCATGTCGATTATGATCATTTTGGTAATGATGCATGTAAAATATGGCATCAAAAAACATGTACCTTTTGTGGATTACATAACTATACATTTTCTAAGTGTTGGAAAAAAATGTTAGTACAAAAAAGGGATGAGATGTGAAAGACCCTCTCAACAGCAGGTAAAGAAACATGTTAAGCAGATCTAGAGGAAGAAAACATATTGCAGTCATTGCGATAGAAGTGGTCATCAAAAAGCCACTTGTTGAAGGCTCCATCTAGAGCAGCACCTTAAAGACAAAGTGTCAATGCATGAACTAGGTGAAATGATTGTTTGACAAGCAAAATCGCCACATGGAGGCGACCCATTCACATTGATAAGTGAAAAATGGTTTCTAGATATGTTAGCATTTCATGGTCATGCTTTTGTAAAAGTGATGATGTGTTTTCCATCACTTCTTCAGCAACAATGATGCCTGGTCTTATTTTGAGTTGCATGATAAACTGTGAAAGTGATGTCTTGTTTCCATCACTTGTCAAGGGAACATTAGTGTTTGGCATTATTATTGTAAATCATGTGTTGCAGTGATGATGAGTTCTCCATCACTTGTTGAAGCAACAATGATATGTTGGCCCTATTTTCGTAGCTGGGGTATTGTGTCGATCTTGATGTAAACTTTACCACCGAGTAAGTGTTATAAACTTGTGGCAAGTGTGGGACACTTGGGTCATTAGTTGGTAAATTAAGACAAGCATATAATTTTCAAAACAATGTACTATATATTGCAGGTGTCGGCTCATCGCTTAAGGCTCCAGAGAACAAAGGTGAAGGAGATGGAAGTTAGACCTTTCAAGACGCTTGTGGTGCAGACAAGGTACAGATAAATTGCAAATTATTTTTCATGCTTTTGGAGGACCAAAAGCTCCTTAGTGGGGAGGATTGATCCAAGTGGCTCCAGAGACACACACATGACAAAGAGGGTTGATGGAAGCTCAAAAATAAAAGTGATCAGAATGATTTCATACTAGGACCAGAGAGTAGATCTTGTTGTCCTGATCATGGTGATGTGAATGGTTCATCAAACTAAGTCTGTATGCGAAAGTTAGAAGCGGTCAAATTTTGGTTGACTTTTCATTGGCTGGGCAGGCTCAAGGAGGCCACAATTTAGACAGAACCCGACCATTATATTCTGGCCAACCGGGGCCAAATTCCGGGCAAATTTTTGGCTCGGTTAATTTGTCTCCTTCAGCCTAAAATCCGAATAATTTTGAAATGCCCTATTTTTAAAAATAAAAAAATATGTGTGGTGGCAAGCCACCACCCCCGCCACCCCTCATACATCTCATAACAAAAATATATTAAAAAAATGGGCGGGCGGCCATGACCCTGCCGCCCCCAAAACCTTAACAAAAAAAATTAATTTAAAGTTTAGCTTGGAAACCATCACCCCGCCGAGCTCTCCAAACCTCCACCATGTACCGCATACATATTAGAGCGGTGGACTCGACCCTCGCCCCCATACATTAACAAAACAGTACCATGTAAGGGCTGAGGATGGTGGGACTTGAACCCACCCGAGCGGTCCGGCCGGCCCGCCTCCCAAGCACCCTCACGTAACGAAACTTTAATGTGCCATCATACCCCTCATAGATTAAGGGGTGGGTTGCCCAAGACAGAACCGACCCCATCAATAAATAAATGTGACTCCTAAAAATTGAAATGTGGATATATTAAAGGATTTCGTGGTTAAAAAAAAGGGAGGAGTTGGGGTTTGACTACCCAAGCTCCTCCCCCCCCAATTCAGGATTCCAAACCAACTCCTCTACAGCCACTTTATTGAATAATGCACCCAAGAAAATTTATATCAACATTCATTTCACCAATGCGCCCAGGTAGATGGAGGAACCAGGATCAGGCATGGAAAATGAGGCAGAGTCATTTTTTATTAATTTTTTAATGTAGGTCAAACCCTGACTGAGCAAGATTTCCAGGAGGGTGAAACTTTTGCAGTGTCCAAATTGGACAAACTTTATGTAGATCTTACACCTCTCAGCGACACGAACCCGATGGCGCAGTCAGTTTCCTGATCTAAGAAGCAAATTTGCAGAGGACCTGGAGGAGGGGATCTTTAAGGAATCTAGGGGAATCTAAAAGATTCCTTGAGCCCCAGATTCTCACTTTCTCATAATTCAGAAATTTGACAGTCGATTTTGCACTATGCAATGCCACAAATCTGATGGTGGGTTCAGATTTTTCATTTGCTCATTCTATTTTCGGCCACTTTTCTAAGTAGAGTGCAGGTGTCAACACTTATGTGCGAGCAGCCATTTCCATGTAATTCGATGTCGTGAGATCGATGATCTGAACAGCTTCAGCAGCTTAACATCCTTTGCTTTAGATGGTCCCTAGATGTGAGGCATATGCAGTGCGTTCATGTACTTCTTTTGTTATGCATTATGCTACACATATCCCTGTTTGATGTTTAATGTGGGATCTTGTTGTTGAATTGAGGCTTCTATGATCCATATCAAGTTTATGAGAGATTTTTCGACGTAAATCACATGATATTTCATTTGTCAACACGTTTCGAACCAACCAGTGTGGTTCATCTCCAGGGCAAGTTGAAGAATCATATCAAGCTTTGCATGTTAAATAGTCAGAGCAGAACCTCCAACGACTATAATTCTTGACCAGGCAACGGCTATATTGAACAACGGCTAAATTTGACTCGGGATCAGTTAGCAAGACCAGGGGCAAAAAAAAAGATAATTTAATATATTAAATTGGAAGAGGGACACATGACTTCACCTTTTATATATATATATATATATATTAATATAAATATGAAATAGATTTTAAATGGTTATTAATAGTTAGTTATAAAAGGCATTAATATTAAAAATTAAAAAATAGATAGGTCAAGAGATAGAAAAGAATAAGAATTATAATATTTAAATATTCAAAATTAAATTATTATTAAATAGATTAACCAGATTTAATTAATGTTTATATCATATACATAAGGTTAACTACTTTATAAAATCATATAATATATATCTTATATATAAAATATATATATATATATATAATATATATATTTTATATATATATATATATATATAAATTAAATCTATGAGATAAAAGTTTAGTTTAAAGGTAATTATAGTTTAAAAATAATAATATTAGAATAAGTCAAGGGTTGGAAAGAATAAAAATAATAAAAATATTCAAATATAATTAACCGTATATCTAATTGTTAAATTAACTTATTATTATACAAGTAATTATATTTTCTATCGGTTAAATTATTAGCATAAGCCAAAAACAAGGGAGGGGGGGGGGAAGGAAAGAAAACGACTAGGAAGAGAGTGTTGGGCCCAACAACTACTGATCTTCCATCCATCCTCTCTATTGAGATTGCTCAACCTCTTTTCAATCTCAAGGGCTTCCCTAAATTTCCGATGATGGAACTGCGAAACTCTAGAAATAACACTAGCCTCCTCAATACAAACATGATGTTTGCTTTTTTCTGCATGCTCTGCTAAAGCGGAAGACTTGGTTCTCCTATGCTTAAGGTCGGTTGCGTGCTCACTAATCCTTTGATTAATGGAGCGACCAGTCTCACCAATATAGGGGGTCCCACAGGAACAGGGGATAATATAAACTCCTTTCATATTCTTAGGGTCAATAGGATCCTTCACTGATCTGAGGGACTTACGAATGGTGTAAAGGGGCCTAAAGGTCACAGGGACATTATTTGTCTTAAGAGTCCTTGCAATCTTATCAGTGGTCCCCTAAACAAACGAAATATGGGCACTTGGAATCCGCTCCTTCGGTTCTCTTTTAGTTAGAGAATTCTTGGGAGCTTTGAGGAAAGTTTTCTGACCCATGTATCTACTATAACCATTCTCAACAAAGACATCAAGGAGATGGGATTTTTCCTTCCCAAAGCTCTTTTTATCTGAGATCCTTAGGGCATGAGTAGCAAGGGTATTGAGAACACCCATCTTCTGAACCGGGAAATGGTGGCAACTAGCATGAAGGTACTACTCCGTATGTGTTTTCTTTCAAAACACCTGGTGGGAGAGGGAACCATCATTATTTTTAGAAATAAGAATATCAAGGAAAGTGAGGCAACCATGGACTTCTTATTCCTTAGTGAACTTAATGGTCGAGGATTGATTGTTGAGATGATCAAAGAAGAGATCTAACTCCTCTTGGTCATGAGACCAGATGACATTGGTGTCATCTACATACCTTTTCCAAAGCTTGGGCAGGAAGTGAACTGAGTTTAGAGCCTTGGATTCAAAATATTCCATGAAAATATTAGCAACAACAGGGGATAGGGGTGAGCCCATGGCAACCCCATTGGTTTGCTCAAAGAACACACCCTCAAAACTGAAAAAGGTGGAAGTGAGGCAAATCTCAACTAACCGAGCGTTGTCAAGATCTATTAGGCAATTGATTGCCTCCATTGTCTCATTTATAGGGATGCAAGTGTACAGGGAAACTACATCAAAACTAACAAGAATGTCCCCATAGTCAAGCTTAATGTGCTTAAGCTCATCAATAAAGGAAGCAGAGTTTTTATGAAGGACTCCATACGGCCAACTAAGGGCTTAAGCCTTAACGCAAGGAACTTTGCAAGAAGGTTGGTAGGACCTCCAATGATGTTGACAATGGGCCTTAAGGGAGCTCCTTCCTTGTGAATTTTCTCACTGTTTCATGATTCCTGCTTGATGTGATGCGGAATCATATGTGTGATGTACTTGTTTTCATGATTCGTCGTGTTGTGTTTTGGGGTCCCTTTGTTGTATGTTGATGGGATACTCATGTTGTCTTCATGCATGTTTGCACTGAGATCCCCTTTATGCCATGTTGGCAAGATGATCATAATGCATGAGTTTTGTGTCATACTGATAGGAGTCTTTTGACTGAGAGTTCCTATAGTGGAACATCTCTTGGAGTTACTCCTGCATGAGGGAATTTTCCTTGTGTGATTGCGACATCACCTCTTACATACATCATCACTATTGATAGCACTTAATGTAGCTACCTATACCATCTTAACACCGGGGCCCGGAGACGTAGTCCCTCGTGGATGAACTCTGTTATCAACGGCTTATGTTTTCATGTGTTGATGATTGACATGTTCCTCTTCTTTACAACATGCAGATGTATTCACTTATTTTCTTTTAAAAATGCAATTTAACACATCATGAAAGTAAAAGGTCTTGGAAGGGTCCTTCATCACACCCAGACATGGGTCACAGGAAAACTTAATGAAATTTGAATCCCCAGAAATGGTGCCAGTTTGATGTTGTATCTCTGAGATAATAATTGTCAGCTATTATGCTAGAGCATCTAAGATAATTGTTTTGGGGGTTTTGTTTTAATTTGGGAGACCAATGGATGAAACAGATATAGAAGTGATATGCCTAACCTCTTGAATAATATCAATATCCCAGCAAAGGGCTGCTATAAATATTTACACAGTGAAATAACTTTTATGATGATGAGCAGAAACAGAAAAATAATATGATTACCAGAGTTTTCATATTGAAAAATTAAATAATCATAAGTATGAAAACCTTTAAACTATGTTTAAAGGTTTGAGAAAATACACATGAGCTTACAAAAGATGTTGATGATTTACTAATTTTGAGGGAATTAATTAAACAAACAGTCCATTAATTTATTCTCTTTATAGATTATCACTTCAAAAAGCTTATAGGAATAGATTGAAATACAGTTATTCCTACCGAGTTATCTTTGCAAGACAAAAGTATACAAAGAAAAACATAATGAATAACACTAAAAAACTTACAAGAAACACAAAGTGTGTAAAACAAAACTCAAAATCCTTTGCTTCGTATTAATGATCTAGAACTATTAATAACATCAAATGTCTAGAAATGATTCTTCAAGGATCTTCCTTTAATAACTCGTGAAGGGAGTTATTTATACAACAGTAGGATGAAAAATATCCTGAAATGCTTTTACAAAAATAGATTATTAACAATCAAAAGTAAAACTGCCTAGTGATCTCGCACTATTTTGGTGTTGCATTGTTTGATGACCATTCCTAAAAAAGTTGAAAAGTGGTTGAAGCTAGCTGACTGTTCCCTCAAAAACTGAATGTTGTTCAATTATCCTTAATCAAGTAAATCTGTTAATTCTTCCTATCATTTATTATTTGGGATAGAAATCTTTGTTACCCTCCTGTAGATTTCATCCATCTCAGTTTATTTAGTAAAAGTGGGTTTTACCAAAACTATATACTTGATTTCATCTAGGATGAAGAAAGAATCCCTTAGTGCTTTTACTATGAGAGTTGGTGTTGCCGACCCTTTGATATTAGAAACTGAAGCTGCATGGGTGCCGACCTCTGTTAACTTCTTGATATAATCCTCAATTCACATTACTTTATCATTAATAACCATCATAGAAGGTAAACCCTTACTAACCAAAGGTTCAATATTGTTGAAAAATCTCTGAACTATGTTGTTAACATTGTTGCACTTTTCTTGTAGCTGAAGGGTGAGATTTTTCTTAGTGATAATCTTATTTACCTATAATATCATTGCAGTTCTATCCTTTATTCTTAATTCCTCGAGCTCATAGTCATCCTTGGAATTTAGAAATTTGATTATATTAGAGGCGGTCTTTGGCATATCCTCCAGCTGCTTAGTTATGGTTTCCACTGCTTCCTTAGCTTTTTCCAATAGATCTTTCTAATTGAATATTATCTTAATGGAAGGCCAAATATCCTTGATTTCTTCTGATATTTCTTCCCACGTAATTTCTTTTGCTAAACCCAAGTGTTTCCCAAGAAGGAATCTATGAGTTCTCTCTACAAGATTTCCACCTAGCCTTTGAGTCTATTTGTTTCCGTTGTATGTGAACTGTCTGATATAGACTTCATAATCCGTAATTATTTGAGTTCATCCTTTAGTTTATTGATTTCTCCTGTCTAGATAGACAGGTTCTGAACAGCTTCAGTAAGTTGTTCAACTCCTTTTGTTGTACCTGTTGCTGATGTAGTGGCTAAAGTAGAAACTCTGGTGATGGGAACTACTGCAAGAGAGACTACATCCATTGAAGTTTGAATGTTATTGATAGCTTCCTCCTTCTCCTTAACCAGTTTCTCCATCTACTCATCCATTTGTTTTATTTTCAAATTCTATTCTATGATGAGCTTCATCATATCTGACTTTTGAGTCTCTGTCTCCTTGATTTGTTTGGCCATTGGATCCTCAGATGCTGGTAGTTTCAGCTATTTATTTAATGCTACAACCTTAATGTTATTTTTCTTAATGAGCTCCTCTGTAGCATTTATGTTTGAGGGATCATATCCCATTATTAGCACTAGGTTTTCCAAGGATTGAATCTTATTATCCTTTGCTAACGAGGAGACCTTCTCCAACTTTAATTGTGACTGTATGTTGGCCAATGTAACCTACATTTTTTACAAACTCATAGCAGTGTTTGTCAAGGTTGAAGCAATCATCTGTCCAGTTTGTTTTTGCATCTCAATTTTATCAATTGTATTCACATCATTGACATTAAATTCAAAAGAATTGTGCTTTTAGTATTGTGTTGCAGTCCTGGGCTAAGGAACTTGGGCCTGCAAGAAATCCATTTGCATCTTCCCCTTCTCAGAGTCTAAGACTAAAAGAAGCCTTGCTTGAGAGCTAGAAGAATGCTTCCAGAACTGGGTGTACGTATTCAACTTCAATTCTTTATTCTTTCTTTTGATTTCACTAAAGACATGGAAGATGTCTTCCTCTTTGTTTTTCAGAATGCCTCCAACAATTTGGACTATCTGCTATTCATGAGAAGTGGTAGATTGAGTTGGAGATTGTATAAATTGTTCACCAGACTGTGAATCAATACTCATAGAGACCCTTTGTTTCTTTTTCATGTGAAATACTTTAAGGCCTTGGCTTGTTTCGTCTGTTGCGGGTGAATATTGTTCTTCCCTCCCTCTCTTGGCTATCCTTTCCTATGCAATCGGAGTTTTCATATTTGATGTAGAGATTGTGTGCTCCTCAGCCTCTTGGAGGGTATTCTCTGTCCATTCCAACTTATTCTTGAACTTCTCTATCTCAAGCCTAGTTGTATGATGGTATGGTGTGAACTTATTTTCCACCGTGAGTTTGGAGATGAATCCCAATGGGTCATATGACCAAGAGAAACTGAGAGCAGATTTCATTTCTTTTAATATCTTATCAACTTCCTCCCCTGCTGCCCTGGTATTACAAATGAAGGGACCAACTTGAGCTTTAAGCTTAAATTGTGATTTCTTTTTGGCAGCTACAAAATGTATTTCATATGTATTGAATCTTTGCCTCAAGTAATCTAGTGCAAAGATTCTAATAGGGAGGTACTTTGGCAATTTGTAGGGTGGAAGCTCACAGCCAAAAACCCTGATTTCGGTGTAGTTTTGATAGCAATACCAATCTCTTGTTGCAACTTGATCTATGAACTAAAGTTCTTTGACAATCTCTTCATTGATCCTTGGTAATGGAGTGCTACTCATAAGGCTGAGGGCTGGATGAATAAATAGTTCTATGAACTACTTGTATGTGAATTCTTCTTTCTCCTTCATCCCCATTGAAATCCAGAAAATCACTGACTATTGTTGTCCTTCTTCATCAAGTTTCTCCAAAGGAAATGGGAATTTCTCCTTGAACATATATAAAAAGATACACAAGTACTGAATCATACTTGAATACTTCTTCAGTGTTAAATTTGACAAATTGCTCATGTATGGTTTCAGCTACGAAATTACTGAAATCATAAATAACAGTAGGCTTGGAAGCAGAAGAAAACATGGATAAGAAACCAAGGATGGCTTCATTGACAGGCTGATCAGAGTGATAAACAAGAAAATAGGACAGGATAGTAGTCATATGCATGGTTCTATCAAGAAACATGGATGAATCATAAGGGGGATTTCTCTATGGTAGAGGACTACCAATTGCTAAAAAAAATCCAGGGTTTGCGATCTCTTGGCAAAGTCCAGTTTGTTATAAACTCCTATCAGGTTTTCATGGGAAAAAGGATGAGTTGGTGTAGTGGTAGGGGCTTGCAACATTTTATCAATTGAATCAGCGTTAATGAGAAAGAGGATTTCTCCATTATGTGGGATAATTTCCCTCTAGCTGGGATCATAGGATTCATGGCATTTTATCACAAACTCTGGAGCTTTGTGTATTTGTGGAAAAATATAGTGGACTAATTGCGATTTCCATAGCCTAATTTCATCACATTGGTCAATTAGCTACTCTTCCCACCATTGATAAATTTAAAATAAATCAAATTGAGAAGAAGTCTCAATGATTTTTCAATCCTTTTTAACTAATGGATTATGGTGGAAATCAACTTGTGGGTGAATTAGAGGATTTGAAACTTCTGCAATCATTTTTCCCTTGGGAGGAATTTTTTCAAATGAAACTGCGAACTGTAAATGACAAAATGGTAAAAGGAGTTACCAAAGTGGAGACAGGCAACTGACAAGTGGACTTAGAAGATGTGCTTGTGAACAGGACAAATGGATGAGTTGTATGATCAGGTAGGCTTGAAGAATAATCTTGGTCACGGAAGTTAACTGCGTAACCTTTGAAATGCATGGCATGGTGTTTATAAAGAGAAAAATGGATTGGGAGGGTGGCATCGAATGTTTGAAATTCATTAATTATCCAACGAGTTAATTAACGGACATTTGGTTATAAATGCAGGGGAGTGGAAATGAATGGGCAATGGATATGGGGTCAGATGATTGGACGGGAGATATGAAGTAAAATGTGACGTGGAGGTGAAGTGGGGCGGTGATAAACATCTATGAAGGATACCGCGTTCATGGGTAAGACAAAATGGTTTTTGGTTTTGGGATTTCTAGTCCCGAAAGACTAAAAGGTAATTTTTATGGTTTATGTAGGAAAAATTAAAGATTTGGAGTGCCCCACCCCCCCCCCACCTGATAAACTTCGGACAGTGAATGAGGGCCGAAAGGGAGTGTGGGTCGTATGATTGTGGAGGAGTGTGTGGGATGAGAGGTGATGTGGAGGGAGTTTAACGTGTGAGCGGGGAATGAATGGTGGGGTCGTGATATGATAGGCAAACGCGGTGGCTGTGGGTTTGGGTGATTTAACAAATGGAGTGATAGCATATGAATAAAATAACATAAGGTCATAAATTTGGTTATTCGAACTCCCATCATCAATATGTTTCCTAATGTTTTGATCTTTAGGAAATAACCATTTCAACATATCAAACTTTCACATTTCTACCTACCCTTCTATTCCTAACATTTTTACTTATCCTTTTTGAGTGCATTTAAACTAGCAACCCAATATTTTCTTTTTATGAACAATCTATCTCTATACCTTATTCTGTCCATTGGCTCAGATTAAACTGTTGAGCCAATTTATTTTCTACCTATGAGAATTAATTTAAAACAAATCCAATTATGATGCAATAGTATAACTAGATAAAATAACCTAGTGTGGCATCTAAACAATTTGCACACAACTTATTATTTTCAAACTGAATTTAGAACAAAGTAGTGACATTTAGATTTGTGACACTTTCAGAGTTTATTTCTTTTTCCTTTCTGTCTAACCTAACATTTTATTTTTCATTCATTTTTTAGGGCATCTACCCTAACATTTTCTTTGATATGGACGTATTTATCAAAATATTTTCCTAACATTTTTTATTCAATATTCGTTTTGAACACATCCTATCTTAACATTTTGTAAATATATTTTCATTTTTGTAACTTATCAAAACCAAAAAATGATACAACACCATACATACAATACCATGGGATTACCACATTATTTCCTAAATACTTGTGGTACCTTTAATAATGTGGGTTAACCACTTTATTTATTAATTATAGCTCATTTATTTATCATCCTTAGATTATTCATTACATTATTTTGTTGGGTACCTTCCTTTGTACCCCATATTATCCTCCCTAGGTATACCACATTCCACCCCCCTTAAACATGTTTCATCCCTGAAACATGAGAAGAACACAAATAATAAGATCTACTCAAAATAGTGGTCCACTGGTACCATGCACATGCATCTAGCCATACCAAATAAAGGTGAACACTCAATCTAGTTGGTGCCTCACTCGCTTGAGATGGAAGTTGGTTTTGGCATTTCCTTTGTGTTCATGTGTTGTGGGTGGATCGTTGCACCTCTCTATGTATTGTCAAGTGGTCGTTGTCCTTGTTGCTAATTCTTTTCCACCTTGTTGGTTATTGTCTTGATGGGTGATGTGGGTTGTGATATGTTGAGGCTTTAACTAATGGAATATTTTTCATTAATTCCTCCATTATTAGTGTGTGAGTGGTGTCTGGTGCTTTTTCTGGCATCTGGTTTGATATTTGTGTTTTGTTGTCAACCATTAAAGGCTCATCATCTGATGTGTCATTGTCATTATAACTTTGTGATTTTACCTCCACAATCTTTGTCTGGTTCCTAATGGAAATACCCTACAATGTAATTTCTTCTTTTTGTACCAAAGCTTCATAAATTCCTTCTGCGCGTTAATATTGATAGTTCCAATGGATTTCATCCAAGGGTATCCCAAAACAACGTCCACAGTGTCCATATCTGAAGTACAAAAACTAGAATGCAACACATACTTAATCCTGTAAATCTCCAAATATTTATAAATTTGAACATCTTCATTATCAACCTGTGTTTATTCCATATGGTTTGCAAGCACTTGTAATTTTTTTGCCAAATGAACATTGATAAAATTACGCTTGCGACTAGGATTGGTAGACACAATGATTTTATCCTTCTAAATACATCCATGAACCTGTAATAAGGAGATATTATTCGAAAATAACCCCTTATGTGTCTCATTGTCCTATCTTCTAGCATAAGATCATTTTTCCAAAAGGACTTTTTCGAATTCTTCATCAGGAAGGCTTACCAACTTCTTTGTGTCAAGTGAGTTCCACCATATCGCAGCCTCATTTTTAAAATTAAACCATGCTACCTCTTTCCAAACTTTAAATGATGACTTCACCCATTTTATGAATTCTTCAATAGTAATGCCATCATATTTTCCTGAAAACATCATCTTGCTAGAACACCTAAACTAGAGTAAAGGTTTTCAAGGAAATCACTTATTGTGGTGAAAATTTAAAATGGGCATAAATCGGTTAATATAACTTAGAATCCTTATTATAGATCATTTTCAGAAATGGAATGATCATTCTGCATCTTCTTTGTGTGTTTGAAATCTTGATATGGGTAATCTGGAAACTCATATCCGCGCTACATCTGTCCCCCGTCACAATTTTTTTTGAAAAAAGAGTTGATATTAAATCAGCGATATCCCCCTCATCTAGACTCTGATTTGACCGATTGTTTTTAATTGGGGTATTTTTCAATAGGAGCTCAGATCTACAATAACTTTTCTAAAATTATTCACAAAAATTGCAAAAAATCACTGGAGAATCGCCGTCCACGAATTGTCATCAGAAAATTGTTTGCAACACAACTGATTTTAAATCAACGATATCTCCCTCATTCGTACTTCGATTCGGATTTTTTTGTTTTTGAAATTGGGCAATTTTTTCGTAAGAAATTCAAATATTCTATTTTTTATGATTTTTTTTTACAAAAAAAAAAATCTTATATGATCTGCAAACATGTCTCCCAAAAAATACCTACAAAAATTGAAAAAAAAATCTCCTTGTTGTGCCCAAAAAGAGCTTTAATACCACTTGTAATAGATCTAAGCTGCAAATATATTTAAATTCCAAACATTCCCAACAAATAACACAATATATGATATAACTTCATATCTTTATTAATATCAAACCCTTGAGGTAGGGTAACACCATACAATCACTCCTTAAGGAAGGAGAGCAGTCCACAAGCCATATGTTTGTCAATACAATAATACTTGACATATCTCAATGGGGAGTCTCTAGCCTCTATATAGGATTCATACATGCAATACCATGGGTCTCTAAATACCATACATCCAATACCATGGGCTTATCACATTATTTCCTAACTACTTGTGGTCTCTTGCATAATGTTGGTTAAACACTTTATTTATTAATTATGGCTCATTTATTTATCATCCTTAGATTATTCATTACATTATTCTCTTGGGTACCTCCCTCTATACCCCATATTATCCCCCTAGGTATACTACAAGGTTCGCAATTTTTAACACATGGGCAGTGATTAATAGTTTCTTCATCTACTCAAAACTTCACTAGCAATCAGTTGTCCACTAGAAATATCTTCCTTTCTTTTGCAGGGAATTATTAGGGTAAGAAATTCAAGAAAACCCCTCAATAAAATGACGATAGTACCCTGTTACACCCATGAAGGATCGCATGTCTGCTACATTCTTGGGTACAGACCATTCCATAATGGTTTTGATCTTTTAAGGGTCAACAACTATACCCTCGGCTAAGATGACATGTCTCAAGTATTGGATTTAGTCCTTATAAAAATCGCACTTGCTAAATTTAGCATACAACTGATGTTCCCATAAGACTTGTAGCACTATATGTAGATGTTCCTTATGTTCCTCTAGATTTCTAGAATAAACCAAAATATCATTTGTGAATATTAAGAAAAATTATCCAAAAATGGGTGGAAGATACCATGCATTAAACTCATGAATGTTGTTGTTGTGTTGGTTAGTCCAAATGGTAAGAACACAAACTTGTAATGTCCATAACGTATTCTAAACATTTTCTTACAAATGTCCTCCTCCTTTACTCTAATTTGATGGTAACTCGATCTTAAATCAATCTTAGAGAAGATCGTAGCGCCTTTAACTTGATCAAATGAATCATCAATTCGGGGTAGCATGTACTTATTCTTAACAATTAGCTTATTAAACTGCCTATAATCAATGCAAATTCTCAAAGTGCCATCCTTTTTCCTTACGAACAACACTAAATCTCCCCATGGTGACATGCTTGGGCGGAAGTACCCTTTGTCGGGAAGTTTCTATAATTGCATCTTGAGCTCAGTTAACTAAGGCATACTCATATGGTATGGAGCTTTTGACACTAGGACTGCTCTAGGAACTAACTCTATTGTAAAGTCAATATCTCGCTTTGGGGGTAGTCCCGATATGCTCTCAGGAAACACATCAGCAAAGTCTTGAATTACTGTTATGTTTCTAAGGTTGTTGTATTTTCCTTAGCATTAAAATACCCAACTTAGACATCATATATTACATGTTGAAAATGCAACAAGATGATGGAGCTTAGTGAAAAGAAGTCGCCTTCACTAAGTGGGCCCGCAGGCTATTTTTGGCGCAAAGTCTATTTTTAGACATATGGATCATGGTCTATGAGTTGCAGGATGATATTTATGGATGATTGGTCATGTTGGTAAAAATAGATGGACTTCTATTTTTAGACATATCGGCGGAGTCTATTTTTAGACTGCCCA
>APFE030687402.1:0-19118 GCA_000404065.3 Pinus taeda
TCAGCTCGCGTTAATTTGTATTTCTACCCTTTGACTTCGGACACAGGATCTGAGTTGGTTTACGTGGAACGATCAATGGAAAACGATATGGTCAACACAATGGCACTGGAAACGTCTGACGGACAAATTTTTCAGGTGGGCAGAGAAATTGCAATGGAGTCGAAGGTGATAAAGAATATGGAAGAATTCATCGATATATCTCATGCAACTGTGCCTGTTTATGTATCCACTCCAATATTGGAAAAGGTGATCCAATACTATGACTATCATTTACGCAACTCAACTCAAACCTCACGTGAAATTAAAGAGTGGGATGAGAATTTTATCAGCGTGGACATATCAACACTGCGGGATATAATAAAGGTAATGTTATCATAAAAATAATGTGGAGTATTATCTTTTTAAAAGTCAATAAGCAATGTAATTGAATGCTGGTTGATATGATTTATATTATGTTGTTGCAGGCCGCAGATTTTCTTGCTATGGAGAGTCTTTTGGATTTGTCAACTGAGAAATTGGAAAGAGAAATCCTTGCAAGGCCAGACATTGAGAGTGGCGAAGTTTTTATATAAAAATAATTAAATCAGAGAAAATCGGTATTTAGTTAGTTTGATATTTTTTTAGGAGTAGTTTTTAGGTCTGATATCTTGGAGTTTTTGGTGGATTTCTACCCGAAATTTTTATAGCCAAATGTTGATTTGTGTTGTTTAAACTCGTTTTTTTACTGCATATATGGATTCAACACCCTCAAAAATCTTTAATGCTCTTCTATTGGGAAGAGCCCAATTGTCAAACTTGTGATTTTAATGTCTTTTTCCATATTTTCTCACTTACTTTCCATTGAACTATATCTCTAATAGAAACTCGCAAATGATACAATGATTAAAGTTATAGATAATTCAAGGCCAACTAATTATGGATATGGTTATGTGCAAGTAGGTAATATATGGACCCAAACATGAGAGACAAGAGTCAATGAAACATGGATACAATGGTTAGGCTTCCTTCCATTGACAATCTCCATCATCAACATTACAACGTTGTAAACATCGACTTGCTTCGTAGCAATCTATCCATTAAAATATTATGGAGGCATGTACCCCAGTGTCCTAGCTACCTGGATAGATATTTCACTCTTTTGACAATTTTTCTTTGCTATGGACTTCTAGTCCTATTCTTGAATTGATTGTAAATTCTTAAGAGCCACAGTGCAATATTGTGTTGAAGTGGATAAGGGGCCTTATGCAAAAACTCTTGCACGACTGCTTCCATAGGCTAGAACCACCATTGTCTAGAGTATGGTGGGATGGAAATGCACAAGTCAACAAAGGGACCTCATATTCTTTGGAGAGGACAACAACTTCGCCTACAAACTCCATGGTGATAGTGTTTTGCATACACTATATGGTGATAGGTCCATCCAGTCACACCTTCAATTCATTTCACAATAGCCACAAGCAGTTCCTTATGCACACAACTCGACGAAAACACTTTATTTTTACAAAGGCCGACAACAAAGAAGCTCAGAACCGTCTCCTTTTTCTCCATGCTAGCTATTCTTGACACAGATCTCTAAAATGTTGGCTGAGAATCAAACCCATGATAATCGCTATCTTTGACTAGGTTGAACCGTTTTCGGATCTAAGACTGTATTCTGGGACCCAATTAAGGGAATTACTAAAAACAATACTTTGAACGAGCAACGTCAAACATTACAATGTTTTTGTACAAATTCAAGACAGTAAAAATGACCATACCCAAACAGTTGCTACCAACTCCATCTCCATTATTTCGGGTTTGCGATCGATCTATTTCAGCCTTCACATTCTTTTGTCCATGCACATCACTAAAAACTCTAGCTGAGATCACACGCCCTTCTCCAACGTAGCAACAAGTCACATCTCTTTATATCCTTTGCTACTGTTGTCGTTGATCACACTTTTATCATACAACAATCATTATTTAGCCTCTACACTTTATCTCAACACAGACCAACACTTGATAATTCAACTAGACTTGTATCTCGAACCCTAGTCAAACAACTATTGGGTTTGATTTGATGAACTTGCTCCTTCACAGTCAAAAGCTAGGTTTTGAATCCTTAGTGTGCAATATGAGATTTGTCACAATCACACAACATCCAACTGAATTTTAATTTAATAGCCCGTGGCATACAATCAACCACACTAACATTAATCGAGCATATGCGCACCCGTTTGAAATTCATCTTCACAGCATTAATGGAAGCACCGTTCAGGTATACAAACTTCCGCCTCTTTCAAACGCACCGCTCTGATACCACATGAATAAAATTCAATCAACTAGTAATAAACCACTCATACAAATAAATAGCAGAAATATATCAAAAGTAGACATGGCGGAAAAGGCCTCAGCCTTACATCATTCCTCACATTCTCATTATTAATCAATCCAATGTATAAATAATGATCATAGTTCAAATAAATACATGAGGAAGTTGGTACATAATACATCTATCTTGGACACTATGGTTGAGAAAATATCTCAACAACACACTAATCTAGGAGCCTAACTAGTTGGAGAGAATCTCTCAACCAACTAAGCCTAAACTAACTCCTAACCATGAGGAACAAACACAATCTAGAAAGGTAGGATTAAATCCTAACTTTCATGATTTTAATTAATTTAATAGTTTGGACTTAGAATTGTTTTTAATGTAAGAATGAGCATAACATGGAACGTCCCAAAGTCTGATTATAATTTAATATTCATGCAACTACAAGAATGGAATTTCCAGCCAAAGGAAATGTGTCCAATCTCAGCCACAACCTCTGTAAAAATGCAACATGCAATAAGCAGTAATTAATCAACCTTCCATATAACTCAGACATGCCCAAGAAATATGGTGAAAGTCACCCCCAATAACAGTGGTATAGCTTGGACTTTGTTTGATTTACAAATATATGGGTACACCCTCCTAAATTGCTTCCAATTCGTCTTTTCCTTCACAAATTCGACCCATAGTTTATTCAATCAAAAAAATCACTACATCGAGGGTTTGCACCTCTTCTCCTGTCATTTCATCCTTTGAGACCTGCAAGGATTTATCTAAGCCAAATGCTTCCCTTGTGGTGCCATTTTCTCACTAAAGAGATTTATATAGACTTTAGTAGTGATAGATATATATATGTGTGTGTGTGTGTGTGTGTGTGTGTGAGAGAGAGAGAGAGGTTGAGGTAGTAGGCTTATACTATTTTTATAATTTATCATTATTAATATACAATATCCAAAAAAATACCAACTTTGTCATTTTTATTCAAATAATAATAATATTTAAATAGGAAATATAATTTATAGAATTTATTAATTACATAAAAAATAATTTTGTAATTTAATTATAATATTCTTAAAAGGAGCAACATTTAATTCACACACTTTAATATTTACTATCTATAATTATTTGTAAAGTCCTTTAGATAATGTATGTTTTCATTCTTCTATTTTCAACTTTGATAATTAAATAAGATTGCTTATACCATTTAATTTATAATAATAATTAAATAAAAAAGCTTAGGAATAAATAAATAACTTTTCAATATATTAATTTTTATTTAAATTTTAAAATTTAATACAAATTTTTTACCCTATGAATTTTAATGTATAATAATTGTATTTAATTTATTAATAATTAAATTATATATATATATATATATATAAATATAATAATATATATATATTATATATATATATATATATATATATATAATTATTAACTTCCAATAAATATGTTAAAAAGTAGAATTCAGATAATATAAAATAAAATAAATGTTATGATATCAAAAAAAGACCTAGAAACCACTGGGTTTCTTCTATGACCAAGTGACATGTTACCTTCAACCACAGTGAGGAAGATACCAAAGTTGAATAAGAAAAGAAGAATATTATTTGTCTTTGGAAGAAATTGATACGTATTGCAGAATCTTTGTAGGTTTACACTTGTGAATGGTGTTAATCCGGTGCCCTGGCTGCTAACGGGCATAAGAATGATTGTACCAGATACAAATGATATACCTTCTTGCTTGGAGACAATGGAGCTTGTGGAAATGCAGAGCAAAAATCATTCTAGAAAGCCTTAGTATGGATGTGTTGGACTGTATTATGAAGCAAGGGATTTAGTCTCAGCCAATTCAGATATAAAAGTAGCAAATTTAAAAGCCTCGCAATGTCACCAAGTTGTAAGCTACGTGAAAGATTTCAATTGTCATATCAGCACAGGAAGATTTCAAATTAGTGACATCGAAATAGGGTCATAAATACATATGATTCCCTTCTTACCCCTTTCACCCGATTCTACAAAACTAAATGCATCCTTTAATTTTGCAAGAATATACTTCGGAATCAGCCTCTCCAGCTTCCGTGTTAAAAACTCTTTCATAGCTTCAAAATGTATCTTCTACATTTCCACATAAATATCGAATGAACGATGCTCAAAATCATTGTGAAAGTCTTTATATGCCTCCTTGTACTCTTTACTTTATGATAAAACGTCTAATTGCTTCATTAACTATGGTCTTCCCATAGCCCTGTTTAAATGCTGATAAGACCACTCTTATAAATTCAAAATTAGGCAACATTGTTGAAGAAGTGAGATTCACTAAACGCACAGCTTATAATCACCCATCGCAGTTTTCGAAAATAGCTCTGCTTAGACTTTGAATACAGTTGCAGAGAGTAGCAACCACCACATTTTAGAGACTCAGACCAAAATCCAACCGTTCGTGAACGGTTGCATAACTACTGGCAACAGGGTAATGGCAATGAAGTTGGTTGACAATTATGTTGTGGGATCCAACTGCCAAAGACATTTTAATCTTCTAACATTCAATCCAACATTGTAGACCAGTGCAGAGTGGAAATTTGGGGAGTTGTTATAAAAAAAAAACACCTTACCATCTAATAAAAAAAAAAAAAAATATTAATACTTTATTGGTGAATAATTTTTTAATTTTGTACATTTACATTGGAACGCGCTCCACTGCTAGCAATTTCTTTGCTGAAAAAAACTGCTGCTAATTACGATCCTAATTTGGGTTAAATTTCTCAGATCCTAATTTGGGTTAAGCTCACCAAACTGTGACTATCTTACTGGAGCGCTACTTGTTAAGGGACAAAAGTTGAGTTGGTAGCTGACTCGCAGTTTACATGCACCAATATATGCGTGGATGTTGATTTAGAAAAGATCTAGAAAAGGGGCTTCCTTCTATGATTAATATCGCAACAGGGGAGTGGATACTTCGCCAAACCCTAGATTACGAGCAAATATAGTTCAAATGTTTTTTATGTCATGAATACCATCACTTTGCTAAATGTTGTTTATGTCGTGAATATGACCACTTTTCTAGAGAATGTTCCAAGACTCCCAGAAGAAAAGGGCCAAAAACTACAACAAATCAAGGATAACAATGGCATATACAAAGAAAAGAAGGAAATAAATTGACATCGACACCATGTGCAAACACCCAAAACAAAAACGGGGCCTCCACATCTGTAAACCACTTTGAGGTTATTCAGAATCATGAAGAATTTGGTCAAGAGGATCCAAAGCTTAACCCAAAATGGGGAGTAAAGAAATGAAGAATATTAATAAAAGGAAATATTAAAGGGATATGCTCCAATTGCAAGCTTCAAGTGAGATACATAATCTGGATAGGATTTAAGAAAATAGGTATACAGTTAAAGAAGGTTAAGAAAGGCTAATTGGCAATCTCCCACAACCCCTTAATTTGGATAACATGTGGGGTAAAATTTGGAATAAATATGGTTTTCCCAAAGTTAACCTGGGAACCAGTGCATGGAAAAATTTCACCCGCAGAAAATCTATAAAAAAAAGTACTTTTCATTGTACTCTTTACTTGCTGATAAAACGCCTAATTGCTTCATTAACTACAGCCTTCCCATATCCCTGTTTAAATGCCGATAAGACTACTCTTATAAATCCAACATTGGGCACAATTGTTGAAGAAGTCAAATTCACTAAACGCACACAGCTTATAATCAC
Organism: Pinus taeda; assembly: GCA_000404065.3. Taxonomy (NCBI): domain Eukaryota; kingdom Viridiplantae; phylum Streptophyta; class Pinopsida; order Pinales; family Pinaceae; genus Pinus; species Pinus taeda. The sequence goes on from APFE030687402.1 coordinate 6,038, forward strand.
CCATCGTAGTTTTCAAAAACAGCTCTGCTTAGACTTTGAATACAATTGTAGAGAGCAGCAACCGCCACATTTGAGAGACTCAAACCAAAATCCAACCGTTCCTGAACGGTCGCATAACGAGTGGCAACAGGGTAATGGAAATGAAGTTGGTTGACAATTATGTTGTGGGATCCAACTACCAAAGACATTTTAATATTCTAACATTCAATCCAATGTTGTAAACCAGTGCAGAGTGGAAAATGGGGGAGTTGTTATAAAAAGAAAATACTTTACCTTCTAATAAAAACAAAATATTTATTAATATTTTATTGGTGAATAAGTTTTGAATTTTTTTACATTTACACTGGAACGCGCTCCACTGCTAGTGATTTCTATGCTGAAAAACTGGTGCTGATTACGATCCTAATTTGGGTTAAACTCACCAGACTATTTCCATCATACTGGAGCGATGATTGCTAAGGGAAATCAAAAGTAAATTTGGTAGATGGCTCCCAGTTTACATGCACCAAAACATGCATGGATGTTCATCTAGAAAATATCTAGAAAAGGGGCAATCAAAAGTGGAGTTTGTCTCTCACTCACAGTTTACATACACCAAAAATGGGTGGATGTCGATTTAGGAAACATCTAGAAAAGGGGCTTCCTTATGTGATTAATCTCACAACAGGGGAGTGGGTACATCGTCAAACCCTAGATTACGATCAAATATCATTCAAATGTTGTTTATGTCATGAATACCATCACTTTGCTAAATGTTGTTTATGTCACGAATATGACCACTTTGCTAGATAATGTTCCAAGAAAAGGGCCAAAAACTACAATAGATTAAGGGTAACAATGGGAGATGCAAAGAAAAGAAAGAAATAAATTAACATCGACACCAGATGCAAACACCTAAAACAAAAACGGGGCCTCTACATCCATAAACCACTTTGAGGTTATTCAAAATCATGAAGAAGTTGGTAAAGAGGATCTAAAGCCTAACCTGAAATGGGGAGTAAGGAAATGAAGAATAGAAAGAAAAGGAAATACTAAAGGGATATGCTCCAATTGCAAGCTTCAAGTTAGATCACATAATCTGGACAAGATTTAAGAAAATAGGCATTCCATTAAAAAGAAGGTTAAGAAAGGCTAATTGGCAATCTCCCACAACCCCTTAATTTGGATAACAAGTGGGGTAAAATCTGGAATAAAGGTGGTTTTCCCAAAGTTAACCTTTTCTGCTGGGAACTAATGCATGGAAAAATTTCACCTGTAGAAAATCTATAAAAAAAAAAAGAACTATTCATGGGCCTTCCCAATGCATATTATTTGAAAAATCCAAAGAAAATATCTATCGTGTTTTTAAACTATGTTCATTCTCCACTAAAGTATGGAAATTTCCAATCCCAAACGTGAGTGATGTTACCCATATCACCTAGAACAGTGTACACATTAGGATAATCTAGGACAAGCAGAACAAAAGTAGCTACATCGTTTGCCATTTGAAAATCTCAGTGATTATTTAAGGAGGGAGAGGCAATCAAAACTTCAGGCAAAGAACCATTATGCTCATGCTAGAGTCAATGAAGAAGAAAACAAATTGACTTAATGCAAATTAAAAAAAAAAAGGTTTTGAATTTTATTACAACCTAACAAATTGACTTAATGGAAATTAAAAAAAGAGAAGTTTTCAATTTTATTACAACCTTAAGTTTACATCACATGATCATATAAATTAAATGTTCGGTAAATATAGGTATACATAAATGTTTTTATTAATATTAATATTATTATATAATAATATTTAAAGTAGTATTCAAATTAATAATACATAATAATAATAATTTAAGCGAATAAAATTAGAAAATATAAATTAATTTCTTGTTAAATGAGTTATGTGTCAGGAAAAAAAAAAAGTTCCAAAAAATTGAATGATTTATAAGTAATTTTCAAAACAAGTAAGAAATAGTAAATTAATCAAATAAAATAAATAGTTTCCTAAAATTTGTGAATAACAACTTAAATTAACATTTTGATATTTATTGTCTCAAGTTATTATAAATAACAACATTATTGAAAATTTTGATATTTATCTAAATTTAGTTTATAGATGAAATGAAACTAATAAACATAAATAATTTTATAAGATAAAACAATCATAATTATATAATAATATAATTTGCATTGTTCATGAGAGTGGGACCATTACTGAAATCCTTAGAGTCCAGGGGAGACCAGAGAGCCAGTATATGAGAGTGAGAGGATGGAAATTGCTAGACCAAAGGAGGATGGCTACGTTGACCCTCCAATTTCGAGAAGTCCAATGCATACTGAGATACAGTGAAACTAAAGAGTGTGTGGATGCAATCCGGAGTGCAGGCATGGCGACCATAAACAAGCGAGAGAGAAACACTAAGCATACCTAACATCAATAATAAATCTTCAAAACTGGTCATCGGGTCCGCAGGCAGGCACAAATAAGGACGCATACGAGCCATGACGCCATCTTCGGCCATCTCCATCAAAGTAAGCCTCTTCGTGCAATAATAAGGCGACATGATGAACCAATGAGGGACGATGTACAATAACAGGAGCCTAAATATGAGCATGTCGGCCTGTATGAGGGTTGAATCTGTGGACCAAGTGGCCACCTGATCCACCTGTGGTTAGCATGACAAGCACAATTGTTTGGAGCCAACACCCATTGTGGGGGTTCTTAATATTAACGTTAATGTTATTAATATCATTGTTATTCATAATAACATTAGTATATTATAATAATGCCCCTAGTTCGTGGAATTCTTCTATTTAAAGCTCTGAAACCTGCCCCTTCTAGTTTGTTGGGGTATTTGGTTAGGAAGGAACCAAAATATATTTCAAGATAAGGTATCGAACTCGAATCCTACATGTTCCCACATAGTGGCACTTTATAACTTGATCCCTGAGGATGAACTGAAACAGAATCACTGGAACATTAATGCAAAAATCATCGACAAAGATTTCTCTTTGGTGTATTTTGATGGATTTGCTCAACAAAATGGTTGTGGTAGAGGAGCAGTTTTGTATTTAAATGAAGATCATTATTACAAGATGAAGTTGGGTTTAGGGAGAGGCACAAATAACTATGCATAACTTAATAGCCTTAGACTTCTTATTTTTTCCCTTGAGAAAGGATGTCAGCAAGAGCAGATATTTGGTGACTCTAAACTAGTCATAAATTGGTTCAATGCACACACTCAGAAATGTCCTGGAAGAAACTATTACAATAAAATCACATTTTGACTATGTAATTTGTCACTATATCTGCAAGGAAAGGAACAAGATTTCTAACAGTCTATCTAAAGAAGTAGCGCAGCAAAATTTTGGTATACTTGGATGACACAGGAACATATAGGACACGAGTTCTACCAGTATTTTCACAGGCCATTCATTGATCTTTAGCCAAAGGGGGCAGCGGCAACTTTATCCTACACAACACATAGATGGACCTCTTTTTGCAAACCTTGCTTTATGGAATGTATATATTTTATATGTTTTTTATTTCGAGTTACGGTTATCTATCAATTGTTATTTGAACTCTATAAAATATTGTGGCAGTTATGACCACCAATTTTGAGATATGCTCCTTTTGCAGCATCTACAGCATGTAATTTTCAATATTTTATATAATGAAAATTAAGATTTTTCTTTGAGAAAAAAAATATTATTCTTATTTTTATATTATTAATATTAATGTAATTAATAATATTGATCATTATTTTTATTATATTCTTTCTGTTGATATTAATATGACTACTTAAATAATATTAATGTTAATAGTATTAAAATTATTACTAATATTAATTTATTTTAATATTATAGTAATTTTTTATTAATATTAATAATTCGATTATATTATTATTAAAAATATTTAACATTATTAATGTTATAATTTAATATTAAATATATTTATTAACCTTGTAACCTAATATTAAAACAATAATTTAATAAAAAGCAATGTGACATGTTTATTGGAATTTCATATTATAATAATAATAATAATACGATGATCATCATGTATGTCCGTCCTTAAAGAAGATGATCATAATGATAATAATAAAAATGTAGTCCCACCAAGGTTACAAAAATAAAAACTTAATTTGACATAGAATAAATAGTAATAATGACCATAATTTCACATTATAATAATAAAAATAATACAATGATCATCATGTATGTAGTTCCTTAGAGAAGAATATCATAATGATGATAATAAAAATGTAGTTCCACCAAGCTTACAAAAATAAAAACTTAATTTGACATAGAATAAATAGTAAGAATGATCATAATTTCACATAATAATAATAATATGATGACCATCATGTACAGTGGTCCTTAAATAAGATTATCATAACTATAATAATAAAAATGTAGTCCCACCAAGGTTACAAAAATAAAAAATTAATTTGACATAGAATAAATAGTAAAAATGGTCATAATTTCACATTATTATAATAATAATTCTGTGATCATCATGTATGTCGATCTTTAATAAGATTATCATAACGATAATAATAAAAATGTAGTCCCACCAAACTTACGAAAATAAAACTTAATTTGACATAAAATAAATACTAAGAATAATCCTAACATATGTCGGTGGTTGGAAAAACATACATATATATATAATCCATTTTCTTTTATATTTCTCTCCAATGCACATTAATATCTAAGTTCAGCTCGCGTTAATTTGTATTTCTACCCTTTGACTTCGGACACAGGATCTGAGTTGGTTTACGTGGAACGATCAATGGAAAACGATATGGTCAACACAATGGCACTGGAAACGTCTGACGGACAAATTTTTCAGGTGGGCAGAGAAATTGCAATGGAGTCGAAGGTGATAAAGAATATGGAAGAATTCATCGATATATCTCATGCAACTGTGCCTGTTTATGTATCCACTCCAATATTGGAAAAGGTGATCCAATACTATGACTATCATTTACGCAACTCAACTCAAACCTCACGTGAAATTAAAGAGTGGGATGAGAATTTTATCAGCGTGGACATATCAACACTGCGGGATATAATAAAGGTAATGTTATCATAAAAATAATGTGGAGTATTATCCTTTTAAAAGTCAATAAGTAATGTAATTGAATGCTGGTTGATATGATTTATATTATGTTGTTGCAGGCCGCAGATTTTCTTGCTATGGAGAGTCTTTTGGATTTGTCAACTGAGAAATTGGAAAGAGAAATCCTTGCAAGGCCAGACATTGAGAGTGGCGAAGTTTTTATATAAAAATAATTAAATCAGAGAAAATCGGTATTTAGTTAGTTTGATATTTTTTTAGGAGTAGTTTTTAGGTCTGATATCTTGGAGTTTTTGGTGGATTTCTACCCGAAATTTTTATAGCCAAATGTTGATTTGTGTTGTTTAAACTCGTTTTTTTACTGCATATATGGATTCAACACCCTCAAAAATCTTTAATGCTCTTCTATTGGGAAGAGCCCAATTGTCAAACTTGTGATTTTAATGTCTTTTTCCATATTTTCTCACTTACTTTCCATTGAACTATATCTCTAATAGAAACTCGCAAATGATACAATGATTAAAGTTATAGATAATTCAAGGCCAACTACTTATGGATATGGTTATGTGCAAGTAGGTAATATATGGACCCAAACATGAGAGACAAGAGTCAATGAAACATGGATACAATGGTTAGGCTTCCTTCCATTGACAATCTCCATCATCAACATTACAACGTTGTAAACATCGACTTGCTTCGTAGCAATCTATCCATTAAAATATTATGGAGGCATGTACCCCAGTGTCCTAGCTACCTGGATAGATATTTCACTCTTTTGACAATTTTTCTTTGCTATGGACTTCTAGTCCTATTCTTGAATTGATTATAAATTCTTAAGAGCCACAGTGCAATATTGTGTTGAAGTGGATAAGGGGCCTTATGCAAAAACTCTTGCACGACTGCTTCCATAGGCTAGAACCACCATTGTCTAGAGTATGGTGGGATGGAAATGCACAAGTCAACAAAGGGACCTCATATTCTTTGGAGAGGACAACAACTTCGCCTACAAACTCCATGGTGATAGTGTTTTGCATACACTATATGGTGATAGGTCCATCCAGTCACACCTTCAATTCATTTCACAATAGCCACAAGCAGTTCCTTATGCACACAACTCGACGAAAACACTTTATTTTTACAAAGGCCGACAACAAAGAAGCTCAGAACCGTCTCCTTTTTCTCCATGCTAGCTATTCTTGACACAGATCTCTAAAATGTTGGCTGAGAATCAAACCCATGATAATCGCTATCTTTGACTAGGTTGAACCGTTTTCGGATCTAAGACTGTATTCTGGGACCCAATTAAGGGAATTACTAAAAACAATACTTTGAACGAGCAACGTCAAACATTACAATGTTTTTGTACAAATTCAAGACAGTAAAAATGACCATACCCAAACAGTTGCTACCAACTCCATCTCCATTATTTCGGGTTTGCGATCGATCTATTTCAGCCTTCACATTCTTTTGTCCATGCACATCACTAAAAACTCTAGCTGAGATCACACACCCTTCTCCAACGTAGCAACAAGTCACATCTCTTTATATCCTTTGCTACTGTTGTCGTTGATCACACTTTTATCATACAATAATCATTATTTAGCCTCTACACTTTATCTCAACACATACCAACACTTGATAATTCAACTAGACTTGTATCTCGAACCCTAGTCACCCAACTATTCGGTTTGATTTGATGAACTTGCTCCTTCGCAGTCAAAAGCTAGGTTGTGAATCCTTAGTGTGCAATATGAGACTTGTCACAATCACGCAACATCCAACTGAATTTTAATTTAATAGCCCGTGGCATACAATCAACCACACTAACATTGATCGAGCATATGCGCACCCGTTTGAAATTCATCTTCACAGCATTAATGGAAGCACCGTTCAGGTATACAAACTTATGCATCTTTCAAACGCACCGCTCTGGTACCACATGAATAAAATTCAATCAACTAGTAATAAACCACTCATGCAAATAAATAGCATAAATATATCAAAAGTAGACATGGCGGAAAAGGCCTCAACCTTACATCATTCCTCACATTCTCATTATTAATCAATCCAATGTATAAATAATGATCATAGTTCAAATAAATACATGAGGAAGTTGGTACATAATACATCTATCTTGGACACTATGGTTGAGAAAATATCTCAACAACACACTAATCTAGGAGCCTAACTAGTTGGAGAGAATCTCTCAACCAACTAAGCCTAAACTAACTCCTAACCATGAGGAACAAACTCAATCTAGAAAGGTAGGATTAAATCCTAACTTTCATGATTTTAATTAATTTAATAGTTTGGACTTAGAATTGTTTTTAATGTAAGAATGAGCATAACATGGAACGTCCCAAATTCTGATTATAATTTAATATTCATGCAACTACAAGAATGGAATTTCCAGCCAAAGGAAATGTGTCCAATCTCAGCCACAACCTCTGTAAAAATGCAACATGCAATAAGCAGTAATTAATCAACCTTCCATATAACTCAGACATGCCCAAGAAATATGGTGAAAGTCACCCCCAATAACAGTAGTATAGCTTGGACTTTGTTTGATTTAGAAATATATGGGTACACCCTCCTAAATTGCTTCCAATTCGTCTTTTCCTTCACAAATTTGACCCATAGTTTATTCAATCAAAAAAATCACTACATCGAGGGTTTGCACCTCTTCTCCTGTCATTTCATCCTTTGAGACCTGCAAGGATTTATCTAAGCCAAATGCTTCCCTTGTGGTGCCATTTTCTCACTAAAGAGATTTATATAGACTTTAGTAGTGATAGATATATATATGTGTGTGTGTGTGTGTGTGTGTGTGTGAGAGAGAGAGAGAGGTTGAGGTAGTAGGCTTATACTATTTTTATAATTTATCATTATTAATATACAATATCCAAAAAAATACCAACTTTGTCATTTTTATTCAAATAATAATAATATTTAAATAGGAAATATAATTTATAGAATTTATTAATTACATAAAAAATAATTTTGTAATTTAATTATAATATTCTTAAAAGGAGCAACATTTAATTCACACACTTTAATATTTACTCTATAATTTTTATTTGTAAAGTCTTTAGATAATGTAGCTGTTTCATTCTTCTATTCAACTTGAATTAATTTAAAATAAGATTGCTTAACCATTTATATAATAATAATTAGAATAAAAAGCTAGAATAAATAAATAACTTTTTCAATATATTAATTTATGTTAAAAATTTAAAATTTAATAAATATTTTTACATAGAATATTAATGTATAAATAAAGTTGTATTTAGATTTATTATATTAATATAATAATATAATATAAATATATATATATATATATATATATATAATATATAATATATTATATAAATTATTAACTTCCAATAAATATGTTAAAAAGTAGAATTCAGATAATATAAAATAAAATAAATGATATAATATCAAAAAAAGACTTAGAAACCACTGGGTTTCTTCTATGACGAAGTGACATGTTACCTTCAACCACAGTGAGGAAGATACCAAGGTTGAATAAAAAAAGAAGAATATTATTTGTCTTTGGAAGAAATTGATACGTATTGCAGAATCTTTGTAGGTTTACACTTGTGAATGGTGTTAATCCGGTGCCCTCGCTGCTAACGGGCATAAGAATGATTGTAACAGATACAAATGATATACCTTCTTGCTTGGAGACAATGGAGCTTGTGGAAATGTAGAGCAAAAATCATTCTAGAAAGCCTTAGTATGGCTGTGTTGGACTGTATTATGAAGCAAGGGATTTAGTCTCAGCCAATTCAGATATAAAAGTAACAAATTTAAAAGCCTCGCAATGTCACCAAGTTGTAAGCTACATGAAAGATTTCAATTGTCATACCAGCACAGAAAGATTTCAAATTAGTGACAACGAAATAGGGTCATAAATACATATGATTCCCTTCTTACCCCTTTCACCCGATTCTACAAAACTAAATGCATCCTTTAATTTTGCAAGAATATCCTTCGGAATCAGCCTCTCCATCTTCCGTGTTAAAAACTCTTTCATAGCTTCAAAATGTATCTTCTACATTTCCACATAAATATCGAATGAACGATGCTCAAAATCATTGTGAAAGTCTTTATATGCCTCCTTGTACTCTTTACTTTATGATAAAACGTCTAATTGCTTCATTAACTATGGTCTTCCCATAGCCCTGTCTAAATGCTGATAAGACCACTCTTATAAATTCAAAATCAGGCAACATTTTTGAAGAAGTGAGATTCACTAAACACACAGCTTATAATCACCCATCGCAGTTTTCGAAAATAGCTCTGCTTAGACTTTGAATAAAGTTGCAGAGAGTAGCAACCACCACATTTTAGAGACTCAAACCAAAATCCAACCGTTCGTGAACAGTTGCATAACTATTGGCAACAGGGTAATGGCAATGAAGTTGGTTGACAATTATGTTGTGGGATCCAACTGCCAAAGACATTTTAATCTTCTAACATTCAATCCAACGTTGTAGACCAGTGCAGAGTTGAAATTTGGGGAGTTGTTATAAAAAAAAACACCTTACCATCTAATAAAAAAGAAAAAAAAATATTAACACTTTATTAGTGAATAATTTTTTAATTTTGTACATTTACATTGGAACGCGCTCCACTGCTAGCAATTTCTTTGCTGAAAAAAACTGCTGCTAATTACGATCCTAATTTGGGTTAAATTTCTCAGATCCTAATTTGGGTTAAGCTCACCAAACTGTGACTATCTTACTGGAGCGCTACTTGTTAAGGGAAAAAAGTTGAGTTGGTAGCTGACTCGCAGTTTACATGCACCAATATATGCGTGGATGTTGATTTAGAAAAGATCTAGAAAAGGGGCTTCCTTCTATGATTAATATCGCAACAGGGGAGTGGATACTTCGCCAAACCCTAGATTACGAGCAAATATAGTTCAAATGTTTTTTATGTCATGAATACCATCACTTTGCTAAATGTTGTTTATGTCGTGAATATGACCACTTTTCTAGAGAATGTTCCAAGACTCCCAAAAGAAAAGGGCCAAAAACTACAACAAATCAAGGATAACAATGGCATATACAAAGAAAAGAAGGAAATAAATTAACATCGACACCATATGCAAACACCCAAAACAAAAACGGGGCCTCCACATCTGTAAACCACTTTGAGGTTATTCAGAATCATGAAGAATTTGGTCAAGAGGATCCAAAGCTTAACCCAAAATGGGGTAAAGAAATGAAGAATATTAATAAAAGGAAATATTAAAGGGATATGCTCCAATTGCAAGCTTCAAGTGAGATACATAATCTAGATAGGATTTAAGAAAATAGGTATACAGTTAAAGAAGGTTAAGAAAGGCTAATTGGCAATCTCCCACAACCCCTTAATTTGGATAACATGTGGGGTAAAATTTGCAATAAATATGGTTTTCCCAAAGTTAACCTGGGAACTAGTGCATGGAAAAATTTCACCCGCAGAAAATCTATAAAAAAAAGTACTATTCATTGTACTCTTTACTTGCTGATAAAACGCCTAATTGCTTCATTAACTATAGCCTTCCCATATCCCTGTTTAAATGCCGATAAGACTACTCTTATAAATCCAACATTGGGCACAATTGTTGAAGAAGTCAAATTCACTAAACGCACACAGCTTATAATCACCCATCGTAGTTTTCAAAAACAGCTCTGCTTAGACTTTGAATACAATTGTAGAGAGCAGCAACCGCCACATTTGAGAGACTCAAACCAAAATCCAACCGTTCCTGAACGGTCGCATAACGAGTGGCAGCAGGGTAATGGAAATGAAGTTGGTTGACAATTATGTTGTGGGATCCAACTACCAAAGACATTTTAATATTCTAACATTCAATCCAATGTTGTAAACCAGTGCAGAGTGGAAAATGGGGGAGTTGTTATAAAAAGAAAATACTTTACCTTCTAATAAAAACAAAATATTTATTAATATTTTATTGGTGAATAAGTTTTGAATTCTTTTACATTTACACTGGAACGCGCTCCACTGCTAGTGATTTCTATGCTGAAAAACTGGTGCTGATTACGATCCTAATTTGGGTTAAACTCACCAGACTATTTCCATCATACTGGAGCGATGATTGCTAAGGGAAATCAAAAGTAAATTTGGTAGATGGCTCCCAGTTTACATGCACCAAAACATGCATGGATGTTCATCTAGAAAATATCTAGAAAAGGGGCAATCAAAAGTGGAGTTTGTCTCTCACTCACAGTTTACATACACCAAAAATGGGTGGATGTCGATTTAGGAAACATCTAGAAAAGGGGCTTCCTTATGTGATTAATCTCACAACAGGGGAGTGGGTACATCGTCAAACCCTAGATTACGATCAAATATCATTCAAATGTTGTTTATGTCATGAATACCATCACTTTGCTAAATGTTGTTTATGTCACGAATATGACCACTTTGCTAGATAATGTTCCAAGAAAAGGGCCAAAAACTACAATAGATTAAGGGTAACAATGGGAGATGCAAAGAAAAGAAGGAAATAAATTAACATCGACACCAGATGCAAACACCTAAAACAAAAACGGGGCCTCTACATCCATAAACCACTTTGAGGTTATTCAAAATCATGAAGAAGTTGGTAAAGAGGATCTAAAGCCTAACCTGAAATGGGGAGTAAGGAAATGAAGAATAGAAAGAAAAGGAAATATTAAAGGGATGTGCTCCAATTGCAAGCTTCAAGTTAGATCACATAATCTGGACAAGATTTAAGAAAATAGGCATTCCATTAAAAAGAAGGTTAAGAAAGGCTAATTGGCAATCTCCCACAACCCCTTAATTTGGATAACAAGTGGGGTAAAATCTGGAATAAAGGTGGTTTTCCCAAAGTTAACCTTTTCTGCTTGGAACTAATGCATGGAAAAATTTCACCTGTAGAAAATCTATATAAAAAAAAAAGAACTATTCATGGGCCTTCCCAATGCATATTATTTGAAAAATCCAAAGAAAATATCTATCGTGTTTTTAAACTATGTTCATTCTCCACTAAAGTATGGAAATTTCCAATCCCAAACGTGAGTGATGTTACCCATATCACCTAGAACAGTGTACACATTAGGATAATCTAGGACAAGCAGAACAAAAGTAGCTACATCGTTTGCCATTTGAAAATCTCAGTGATTATTTAAGGAGGGAGAGGCAATCAAAACTTCAGGCAAAGAACCATTATGCTCATGCTAGAGTCAATGAAGAAGAAAACAAATTGACTTAATGCAAATTATAAAAAAAAAGGTTTTGAATTTTATTACAACCTAACAAATTGACTTAATGGAAATTAAAAAAAGAGAAGTTTTCAATTTTATTACAACCTTAAGTTTACATCACATGATCATATAAATTAAATGTTCGGTAAATATAGGTATACATAAATGTTTTTATTAATATTAATATTATTATATAATAATATTTAAAGTAGTATTCAATATAATACATAATAATAATAATTTAAGCGAATAAAATTAGAAAATATAAATTAATTTCTTGTTAAATGAGTTATGTGTCAGGAAAAAAAAAAAGTTCCAAAAAATTGAATGATTTATAAGTAATTTTCAAAACAAGTAAGAAATAGTAAATTAATCAAATAAAATAAATCGTTTCCTAAAATTTGTGAATAACAACTTAAATTAACATTTTGATATTTATTGTCTCAAGTTATTATAAATAACAACATTATTGAAAATTTTGATATTTATCTAAATTTAGTTTATAGATGAAATGAAACTAATAAACATAAATAATTTTATAAGATAAAACAATCATAATTATATAATAATATAATTTGCATTGTTCATGAGAGTGGGACCATTACTGAAATCCTTAGAGTCCAGCGGAGACCAGAGAGCCAGTATATGAGAGTGAGAGAATGGAAATTGCTAGACCAAAGGAGAATGGCTACGTTGACCCTCCAATTTCGAGAAGTCCAATGCATACTGAGATACAGTGAAACTAAAGAGTGTGTGGATGCAATCTGGAGTGCAGGCA
>APFE030687405.1:0-13012 GCA_000404065.3 Pinus taeda
AAGCAAATGAGAAAGGGTTTGGTCCCTCCATACATAAATATGTATTTAAGTATAGTTTATCATGTATTTATAAAATTAATTTGGCAAGTTTAATCAAGTAAAGTGATGAGTTGGTTTTTAATGAAAAGTTTAGGTCCATAAAGGAATTATTTCCATGTGTATCCAATATCATGTATGCATACATTTCTACCTGTATAAATACAAACGCAACCCACATACAATTATATTCCATACACTTGGATCCCATTAAAATTAGGAATTATTATAGTATACATGATTATGGTAAATAAAATTGGGTTCTTTCAAAGCATATCAGCATGCTCATGAATTTAGATATTGCAACATTCAACTTATTTCACACAACAATTAATTACATGAGAGTTTAATATTCAAAAATAATTCCCAAGCTAATTTACTTATTTATGTAAGTAAATCTTTTTGGTAACTAGAGAATGGTTTCATATTTTCCTCCCAATCATAGCTAGTTATGTTATTCTCTCTCATAACTCACCACACTTGTGCTAGGCTTAAAGTTTAACAGTTATAATTTGTATGAAATTCACCAGCTGAGTTGAGGAAATAAAATCTCTTGTATGTGGTTTATCAACAATCTAGAAAACACTAGTGGTTTCTCAGTTGTGGCAAGTACCAATGGTTTATCGTCCAATTACAAGCACTCAAAAATTATTATACATGTGGTTTCTCAAATAAGGAAAAGCATCGGTAGTTTATCAATTGTAGAAAGTGCAAGTGGTTTATCCGTCCTAAAAAGCATTGAATAATCTCCTTCAATTTTACTCCATTCTCACATTTGGCAATGCCAAGAACAACTCGAAAATTGAGTGGCATAAATCTTGTGTAGAAGGATCCTCGTGAGCTACTACTAACACGATTTTTCCTAAGGAATTCTATAGCAAAAACAAAAATTTAACCCCGTATTTTAATTTTCTAATGTTTTTATAGTTTCCTGAACTTCCTCCGAAGTGTGGTCAAGTGGGCACTCTTTTCCCACCCTGCTCACGTTGCCTTCCATAACATGTTACCATTTTAATTCACGAGAAGGAATGGCATTAAATTAGACGGGATGGATATGGTACTTCAGGTAAATCCCCATCACCTCAGAACATTGGCCTACATCCATTCTCCTAGGATTTTAATAATAATTAATTAAACAATAATTATTAATATAATATTACAAATTAATTATTAATTATAACATTAACCCAAATAATTTATTTCAGAAGATTAATTAATTATTAATATTATAATTGCTTATTAAATTTTAATGAAAAAAATTGACCTATAATTAGTTCATTCAAAGCATTAATATATGCTATTCTAATTTGGCATTAAGTATCATGTTAATGCATGATTAACTTCAAACAAAACATTCATAGAATTTGGGATCATGATCAGAATATGTATAAATTTCATTAGTAATAATCTCATTATATTAAAACAGAGTTTCTGCTAGCAATCAAATATTATGTTGAGATGTTTTATTATGTAAAAATGGTTATAAAGTTCATATATAACACAAGGGTGTTAAAAACCCCATCCCCTTAAAGGAACATCATCCCTATTGTTCGTACAAAACTAGAAAATACAACAAAAAATTAGCTTTATAGAAACACCTCTTTTACATTCATTACATTTGGACAAAAAAGGTTACAACACTTTCATCTGATTTCCATACTCCTGGGTTGCCTCATCGGGTCCAAAGTTTTTTTATTGTACATTAACCTTCTCTGTTAATGGCTACGAAGTATGGTCTGCCTCTGGTCTAAGATACATAAAGGTTTGAGTTGGAACTCTTCCTCGGGATCCACCTATATCACAAACTAATCAATTACATTATTAAAATCGCTTACATAATTTTTTAGTAAGGATATGTGGAATACATCGTGTGCCTTTATGGTGGGAGGCAAGGCTAGTCTATAATCCATTGGCCCCACTCTCTCCAAAATTTGTAATGGTACACAAAACCTAGGCGCCAGCTTAGCACACGACCCCACTTTCAGTGAACTCTTTCTCAATTTAATTCAAAAATACACATGATCCTCCACTTGAAACTCTTTATGCGCTCCTTGTTGATATTTGTAGCTCTTCTATTTCTCCTAGGTTGCCTTCAACTTCTACCTGATACTAATAACCTCATGTTCCATCTCTTTTGACATATTAGTGTTAATTTGGTATCTTAGTGACAAATTCCAACCATTGCATTAAACTTCTCTTTCCGAGAGGATTAAAATTGACTTTTGAAGCACTCAATTTAGATAAGGGAAAGTGGATTTTTGAAGTCAACCCCACATGTACAAAATTGTCAAGGTTGACCTTGGGTCAAATGGAACCTCTCAAGGACAAGATGGCACCCCTCAGTTACATATAAATACAACTGACCTCAACTTAATTTGGCACCTCATCAACTCAACGCATCTCTTCTCTCTCCTCATTTGATTGGTTCATACAACTCATAATTGCAGGGCATTTCTCACACGTGTAAAGGGACAAGTGTCTATTTTAGATTTCACGAATCTTAGAACTGTTGCGGGAATTTGACCAACATTGACTTGGGTGTGTTTGGCATGTTTTGACTGCATTTTTTGGTGGAATATATCTATTTATCTTTGCAGCATTGGAGGGCACATAGATTGAGGAAATCTGGGAAGTTTGATTGGTGTTGACTTCAGGGATGACCGTAGGTTTGACTGAAGAGATAAGTGCAAAATTTGACCAAGTTTGACTAGATGTTCTTGGACTGTTTTGGGTTGAATTTGTCTAACATTCAAGGCCGCATTTATTGTTTCTTTGATTGAGTTATTTGGAGGAGTAGACCATTGACTTTATGGACTAGTTGGGGCTGACTTTTCTACTATGGACTGTTGTTGGCTTGGACATATTTGCAGTTGCTCAAGAGTTGAATTGTGTTGACTCTCTCTCTCTTATGATTCTATTTTGACAAATTTCTTGGCATTTGAATTTGACTGGATATTGGATATTGGGTTTTGGATATTGGCTAGTCAAAGCTTGACTTTGACGCTTGATGATGTACTCTCTTTGCTAAACATTTGAAGACAATCTAATAGAAGAAGATTTGCAAAGGGTTTTCCTCCTAGTGGGATTTTTCCTTGGTCATTGACCAAATATTGTGCCTCTTGTCTCTTGGTTTTCTTTCATTGTGCATTTGTGTAATTGTTCTACCTACTATTTCTCTACTATCATTGGCTAATTGAAGAAGTAAAATTGTTAAATTGGATGCTATTAGATAATGTTGAAGTAAAAGTTGCACAGTAGAACAATTGATTAAAAATTAACATGATATTAGAGATGAGGTGAAGACAATCCCAAGAGACAGAGCAAGAGCATCCATATTCTAAGTAGTTGATTGAAAGGGAAAAATATTTTGGTAAAAAATGTCTACCTCTTATTTCAAGGACAATTAAAAACTAGCTGACTTATCTGGATTTGCAGCATGGAATACTAGGATCAATGTCACATTAGATGAATATGATGTCTTCGAGTACGTGGAATAAAATATTTCAACACCTCCAGAAAATGCTCACCAAGCTGTCAAATCCAAGTGCAAGAAAGTTGTGATTAAAGCTAAGAAGATTATTATTGATTGTTTACAATATCATCTACTTATTTATTTTTCATCCTTGAAGAGTTCCAAATAGAAATATATGAGAGATTGTGGGAATGGATGAAGTGATTAATTTGAGCCACATAATGGAATTGAAAAATCAACTAAGGAGTCTAAGTTTCATAAGGGAGAAACTATGCAATCATTCTTCATAAGAATCGTTGAGATCAGGGACCATCTCCAAACCGCTCAAGAAATTATACCTGATAGTGAATTGGTGATGACTACCCTTAGTGGCCTTCCTTCATCATGGGATATGTTCATTACTTCTATAAACAATAGGGAAAGGATCCCTTATTTTGATGAGCTACTTGCTCTATGAAATCAAGAGGAAAAATTAATGATATCTAGAGGGAGAATTCAAAGTCCAAATGGGGAGCCCACTGCTTTCATCTCTCAAGGGAAGAAGAAGAATGTGAAGAAAGGAAATGGAAAGCCATCTATATCAAGAAGACCTCTTCAAACCAATCGATATTCCAAGCATTAAAGAAGGCGAGATAGAGAAGTTGAATGCTACAATTGCCATCAAAATTTTGGCTATGCTCGAGATCGTCCTGAAAAGAGAGATGCTTCAAGAAGAAACTCTCCAAGGTCCTACAACAATAACCATGGCTTAAATAACAATAGGTCACATGAAAGGAAATATTATAGAATATATTGAAGAAGGAATGATATAAGAAGAAAAGACTCTTTCGATGATCGTGAACATAAGTATCATCCACCAAAAAGGTCAAGAAATTCTAGGTATGAAAGGAATGCCACCAATCAATATGAATATATTCTTATTTCCACATTATCTTCTTCATCTCCTCTAGATACTTAGGACAGGTGTTTATTTTATAGTGGAGACTCTCATAACTTCTCTGGATATAAGGAGTTTCTCCCTAATTTGGTATTAGAGGAAGTCCAATTTGAAGATTATTCTTGGAGACAACTCCACTCATCCTGTTAAGGGATTTGTTTGGTCAAATTTCATTTGGATTCTTGGGAATTTGTTTTTCTTCATGATGTGATGTATGTGCCAAGATTGAAGAAGAATTTTGTATCAATATCTGCTTTGGAGGATAAACGAATAAGGGTTGCATTCATCAAAGGAAAAGTACTTACTTGGCCTATTGGATCTTATATGTGAAATTCCTTCACATTGGAATCTAGGTTTGAAGGACTCTATAGAGTCACTGGAATACCTCTTCTATCTATGGTTCATTATACAAATCATCAAAGCAAGCTATGGCATTGAAGGCTATCCCATCTACATTATGATGCTCTTCCTAAATTGAATAAGTTGGTCTCCGAGATCCCCGATTTTCAAACCCATCATGATGGTATATGTCCAAAGTGTGTTATTGGAAAGAAGATAAGGGGACCATTCCCCTCTGGAAAGAACAAGACAAAATATATCCTTCATCTCATTCATTCTTATATATGTGGTCAAATTCCTATGCATTCACTTGGTGGCCATCTCATTACATCACCTTCATCGACGATTTCTCAAGGAATACATGGATATATTATTTAAAGCACAAAGATAAGGCCTTCAAAGTGTTCAATGAGTTCAAGGCTTTGGTTGAAAATCATACAGGGAAGAAAATAAAGATCTTCAGGTCTGACAACAATGGGGAATACATCTCAAATGAATTCATATACTTTTGCAAGAAGGGTGGCATCAAAAGGAGACTATTGTGCCCTACAATCCCAAACAAAATGGAGTAGCTGAGGGAAAGAACTAGTCTATTGTAGAAGCTACCCAAGCCATGCTCCATGATCAAAATTTGTCTGAGTTCCTTTGGGGTGAAGCAACAAATACATTGGTATATATTCAAAATAGGGTGCCTCATCAAGATTTGGACAACAAGACCCCCGAGGAAGTATTCATAAGTGTCAAGCCTGATATTGGTCATCTCCGAATTTTTGATTGCCCCATATATTTCCATGTGCCAAAGGACAAAAGAAACAAGCTAGAAGACACTGGTAGAAAAGGTATGTTTGTTGGATATTGTGAATATTCTAAAGAATTTAGAATATATTCCTAGTCAACGAAAGGTTGAAATTAGCAAGGATGTAATGTTCGATGAAGATACTTCCCTTAGAAAAGCTATGGACCTTCCTCTACCTCCTCGTCCTAAGAAGAAGAGTGATAATATGGATATTCCAGAAGGTCCATCCACACCTGAATCTGAGAGAGATATTGTTGATGATGCCATGGAGTCTATGTTCCCTTTGGGTCCTCCTCCATGTGTTCTGCCTACCAAGAAGAGTGCACTATGGCTTCAGGACACACTTCAAGGTGCTGTGAGAGATGCTGCTACCTGTGGAGCATTTGGCGAAAGTAAGAAGCCATGCAAGTACTAAGAATATGTTGTATCTATGAGAAATGTGATTCAAGTTGAGACTCATACCTTTGAAGAAGCCATGAAGGAACAAGTCTGGATGATTCTATGGCCAGAGAATATGAATATATTATGAAAAATGATGTATGAGAAGTTGTGCCAGGACTGAAGGGAAGATCAATGGTGACATCCAAATGGCTCTACATGATCAAGCATGGGGTTGATAGAAGTATCAAAAAGTACAAGGCAAGGTTCATTTCCCACATATTATCCCAAAAAGAGGGAGAAGATTACGATGATATATTTGCTCATGTGGCCCGATATACAACCATTTGTTCCATAATAGCCCTTGTTTCAAGTCAGGGATGGACTCTTCATCAAATGGATGTGAAGACAGATTTCTTACATGGTTTGCTTCAAGAAGAAGTGTATGTTGAACAACCTCCAGGATTTGAATTTCATGATAGGAAGACCCGTGTATTCCAATTGAAGAAAGATCTCTATGGATTGAAGCAAGACCCTCGTGCTTGGCATGCTCACATAGACAGTTACTTAATGAAGTTTGGATTTACAAGGAATAGTTTTGATCCAAACTTGTACTTCAAAAAAATCCAAGGTATGCCTCTCATTTTGGCATTATATGTTGATCAATTATTCTTGACAGGTGCAAACCCTCTCATTCTAGAATGTAAGATGGAATTGGATTCTAAATTTGAAATGAAATATCTTGGTTTGATGCACTATTTTCTGGAACTTGAGGTTTGGTAAAGACTAGGTGATATTTTCCTTTCACAAGGAAAATATGTTATGAAATTGTTAGAGAGATTTGGCATGGTTGAGTGTAAGTCCTTGCTTACACCTATGGAGATGAATTTCAAGAAGCTATGTGGAGTTTCCAAAATGGACCTAGCAAATCCTTCTGAGTATAGACAATTGGTTGGTTCTCTGATGTTCCTCGTGAACACTCGTCCCGACATATGTTTTGCAGTTAACACTTTGAGCCAGTTTATGACTAGGCCTCACCATGTACATTGGGTCATTTTCAAGCATGTATTAAGATATCTAAATGGGACTATTAACCTTGGCTTGCAGTGTTTTCAACAAGAAGAGTACTTCTAGAAGTTATTTTAGTCTAAGATCTGCCATGATATCATGGATAAGCAAGAATAAAAAGTTTATATCCCTTAACACTGCTAAATTTGAGTACATTGCAACCAACCTGACGAGTTGTGAAGCAGTTTGGTTGAGGAATCTCTTTGAAGAGGTATTTAAGCAGGTCCTAGACACAATGGTCATCTATTGTGACAACAAGAGTGGGATTCATTTGTCAAAGAATTGTGTGTTCCATGACAAGTCTAAGCATATAGAGATCATATATCATTACATCCAAGACGGTGCAGAGAGGAGCCGTGAGACTCCTCCGCATTTCAACAGATGAGTAGATAGATGATATCTTCACCAAGGCTTGTTGAAAGGGAAGTTATTGGTCTTTAGAGTTCTCTTCCCCCCTGGTTGAGCTCCCAGTGTGAGGAATGGAGCTATAGGGCTCTTGGGGATGAGGGACCTCTGATCGATAAGATGTAGATACCTGGGTTATCCCCTTATTAGATTATTCCCTAGTTAGCATCCTACCCACTCTCTGGGATAACCTCTCCCATATGGCTAATGGGATGAGGGACTTGGGATAGAGTGTGATCCCTACTCTTTACAGTAGGTGGATCTCGCCCAAGTTGGTGGATGCAAGTTTTCTACCATCTGACTCTTTAGAGTTAAGACAAATGATCAGGGACAATAGGGTAGAGTGTGATCCTTTCCTCCGGTAACTTAACCTCACATATTGTCAGGGAATTTCGGATAGAGTGTGATCCCTATGCATTGGGGTAGGTTGATCTCGCCCATTATATTTAGTTCCGGGCGGTGTCTATGGCTCCCCAATGGTGATGATGACTATGATGATTTTGGGTGGTAGCAAAGTCTCCTCAATGGTGACAGAGTCAAGGTGGTAGCTAGAGATCCTATGCAACATTTATTCTTCTTTAGATTCGAGAGTGTTCACCATGAGATGAGAAGAGACAAGTAGAGATGAGTTGAGATCTACATGACATGATGAAAAGATACATATGATGATCACATGATTCCGTTGGAATTTCTCCCAAGATGAGAGGGAGTGTTAATTTGGTAGCTTAATGACAAATTCTAACCATTGCATTAAACTTCTCAGTCTAAGAGGACCACAATTGTGTTGGGATAAGGAATTACTGAGAGGGGGGTGGATCAGTAATTGTGAGGTTATTAAATTTGTATGCTCAATTTTTATATTTCTTTTGGATACTGGTATTTATTTGTATGGGCACCCATACTACAATTTAAATGTGCAGCAAATCAAACCATTCACACGAGCACACAATTCATCAGTTGAGAAACACACATATTGGAACAAGTATTTATTTTTGTGTGGAAACCCAAAGGGAAAAACCACTAATTTGTTTGTTATTATGATGTTAATTAAGCACTCACTTAATTACATCAAGTTATTTGTGAGCACCCACTCATAGGAGGCCCCAACCCCCTTCAGATAACAAGCTACCACTTTCCAAGAAGCACCAACCTCTTATGAATGTAGGCCACTACCTACTCTAGCCACTGTTCTACTTTTGATACAATTTTCAAACTAAAAACAAAGGCTAATACATAAACACAATAGTATAAATCTAATCTACTGCAATACCATCTCCTTTTCTTCAACTTAGCAGTTCTACTTTGAACTGTGCTCTATATTCCTCAACCATTTCTAGTCTCGGCCCCCTAATGCATTGTCTCTCAGTTAACACTTACCTCAATCACACACTCACAACGTTGCACTCTATAACTCACAATAATTCTACATTCCCACACTTGCTCAATGGAAATCCTGGGTTTTGTTCCTCTGCTTCACATGGAACGATGACATCTCTACTACCATCCATATTACCCGAGAGTGTACTCTCGCATGGATCTCCATACTGCATGAAATCACACTTCTGCATGGTTATCCATGTTGTTGTTACATTTGGTTACTTTCTCATTGCAACACCATTAATTTGGAGAATGGGCACTTGAGCATTTCTTGACGCTGAGAATTAATTCACTGTCAAAATTGTGTGCTCTAGCAAGGATATTCATTCTTCTTAATTTCCCACAAAGCTCATATTGTACTTCAACATGTCCTCTTTGCGATATGGTTAAATCTCCATTTGTCCTCAAGCCGATTCTCTCATTTAATTCATCCTCGTGCACAAGAAATATCATAGGTGGCTTGCTTTTGTTTCAGTCAAGCTTTTAAACTCAATCTGTAGTTAGCAGTCCATTCTATTCTTGAGCCGAAAATTCTTTATAGTCGTCATTAAACCAATGGCACTAATGTCATTATTCACATTTACTCAACTTCTTCAGCCTTCCTTAATCAAACTATGGCCATGTCCAATTTGGTACTCAATGCCCAAGAGTTTCTGACTCATTCAAAGTTCACGTATGTATGAATATGGTGCATTGCCACATTTGGCATCCTTTCCAAAAATGAAGTACTTTTCCCACAATTGTCTAATCCTGCCAAAATTCATTTAGTTCTTTCTTTTTTAGCACCTAACCTGCTTTTCTTCCATAAGACCAGGTAATTTGACCTCCAACTAGGCCTCTTAGGCACTCATCCTTTTTGTTGGCTTGTGGGGGGCTTAATTCCCTTTATAAGCTTTCGCACTCCTAGTTCTTTGATGTAAGTATGACCTCGTGTCAATGCTTTAGTCTATAGCCCTTAATCATAATTTTATTGTTTATGTCTCCTTTGTAAACCTCCAGCCTCCTCTTAGAGGGATGATGGGTCTCATGGGGTCCTCTCACTCTTTTCTCATTGGTCCATGCTTGTGTGTTGGCTCGCTGACATGTCTCAGCGTTATCCTAATGTTTCTCTCCCCTTCTTTAAGCCAATGAACCCTTGATTTTTGTCACCATATGAGTTCCTTTTTTTTACGCTATTCAAGATTAGTGAGGATAATAGCTTCTTCTTTGATTAGTGCCTCATATCAGCCATAGAGAATTGCTTCTTATTGTATGGCTTCCATTTTTTGTTCCAGCTTGTGTTTTTCTTCCATGATATTGCTAAATTTGGTCTTCTTCTAGCCTCTGAGCTGCCATTTGATATATTTTAATTTTTTTTAAGTTTGTACATAGAGGAACTTCCTAATTCTTATAATTCTCCCCATCACTTCTTGATATTTTCTAAAAATTTAAATGATGTAGCCAGAAATTATCAATACAAAAGGGCTTGTTACATGGTCTGGATTCAATGTATGTATGTAGATTGATAAGCCAATAGTCTAAGCCATGGCTCAGAAGTATTGAGGCTTCTAGAAAGTCATCCCATTCCATGATAGATTCAGAGACTAAGAAGCAATCCAGTTTGGATGCCACTTGTTAAGCCCCTCCTCTTTTGTTGTTCTAGGTATAGGCACCATTGGTATTGTCCAGATCAATCAAATACAAGTTTTCTAGTGTTTCTTGGAAACACGTTGAATCTACATCAAGCATTCTAACTTCTCCCTGCTTCTCATCCAACCATTTGATTAAAAATAAATCACCACCAAGGATCCTAAGGGAGGGGGAGAGGAGGGTTTTAATTTGAGCAAAGGAATGAAGGAAAAGAGGCTTGTCTCTAGGAGAGGCTAGGCCGTATACATTAGCAAGGAAACATATCTCCATTGAGCCAATTAGCCTAAATTGGATTGTAATAATGTGGAAAGCAAAAACCAAATTTATAGTGGTATCTATTGGGCATTCCAGATGATGGCAAGGACTCCTAAGTGACCTTGAGCATCTATACCAATCACACAACAATATCTACCCCATTTTCTTATAATATTTGAAATTGCATTGCTAGATGATTTAGTCTCCTAAATCATCATAATTGTGGGGTTTTTAGACTTCCATTTTTCTTTTAGTAGTCGCTACTTGCCTCTACAGTTGAGTCCTCTAATATTCCATGATAGAATATTCATTTCAGGGGTATGTTTGAAGTAGGAAAACAATTTGTAACCATCCTTATACGCCCTGAATTCACCAACATATCCCCCAATTCCTCTTGGAGTTGAAGATTTATTTTCTTGACTCTTCTTTTTTCCTCTATGTTTGATCTTGATGCATCCTTTAGAGGTTGGGATTGGACCCATAGTGGCCTAGTATTGGATTGGTTAGAGGTGGTTTTAAAACCAACTTGGCGCAAGTTGAAGTATGCCCTACCTAGCAGTTTTACTTGGTGCTTAAGAAGGAAAAAGAGGTCCTTTCCATTCCAATCTTTTGCCAGGTTTGGCAAGTCGAGGAATGCGAGCTCCATCTTGTCCAAAGGAGGAGGAAGTAGGGGGAAGCAGGGGGTCGACAAAGGAGGGTAGTTTCTCAACAAAGGAGGGAGGGGTTTGAGCAGGATCAAACATCAAGTTGAAAGAGGGCAGGGGTTGAACATGAGTAGACATTAAAATTTTAGGGTACTGTGAGGTTGGGGAAGGTTCGACGACGTCCAGGGACAAAAGTGGAGTGAAGGGATTGTTAGAGGGCAGATGATTGTTAGAAGATGAGAGATGGGAGTTAGGATATTTAGGGTTTTAGTGTTCGTCGTTCATTTTGGTAAAACCATCATTATCATGAGCATGGGAAGATCTAAAGCTAGAATTGGAAATAAGTGGAGAACAACGGTGATAAATATGGCCATATTTGTGGCATATTCGGCACCTAAATGGGATATATTCATAATTAAGAGTTTTCTTCTAGGGACCACCTTGATAACTTATATCAATAGACTCTGGAAGTGAATCTGAGATATTCAAATGAACACAAATTAAGGCATATGAAATATATCTAGCCTGCTTAGTAGCCTTCGAAGATTTGATATAGTGATTGAGCACATTGTTGATGCCTTCCAAAGTTTCTTTGCCTCAAAATACATGTGGTAATGAGCACATTTTAATCCACATGGAGGCGACATTAAAGTCCTCCTTGTTCAACACAAAACACACCATCCAAAAATAGAGATATAACCCCATTGAATTGAAAAAATACATAGCATTCTCGAATACTATTGTTGATCCTCAAGATTGGCGAAGACAATAGTGAAATATTATTTTGTACCTAACTCAGATTTTATCTACCCCTTTGGCTTCCATTTGTAGTGGATCCAATGAGTAAGGGATATTTTTGAAGGCCAGATACTGAGAAACTTTCTGAGTAAGGAAGTATATAGCCCCCGATGTGAGTGGACTAGACTTCAAATTTTGGATCTACGAATGTTTTTCGAAGAAAGATTCCAAGATATCGTTTTCCTGAAGAGGAGGGTGGGTGATGGGATTGTTGTTGAGTTCCCTCAGGGTCTTTTCTTGGGATAGTAGCATTTGTGGAAGAAGGTTGTCCTTTGTTGTCATAATCGGAAAAAAGCTAGTTGCAACATGTAGATTTGCTCCCTTTGCCACCATTTTCCATCGAAAGAGTGGTAAAGATGACACTTGGAGTTCAGGAACTAAGGTTTGGTAGCATTCCAAATTCTACACAGCTAAAAACAATGTTCCTATCTATCATTCTTTTACTCTCTTAAAAACTCTTATATCTTATTATTATTATATTTAAATACGACATATTAATTTTATATTAAGAATTAAATAAATTACACATTTCCCTCTTATTACTTTTATTAACTAGTAATTGAATTTTTTACTTTCATTTATTTTTTCTCTTTTAGCATTAAAATATTTTATTATGGTCAATATTAAAATATATCTTTTTAAACTTTCTCTTTATATATGAAGTTGATATCAAAATAAACTAGTTAGCATATATATTTAAATAATTTATTAAGTTTTGAGGTGAAATTCTTTGAAAAGTACAAGAATTATCCCATTCAAAAGTGAAAATATAAAATTTCTTTTTATTTTTAATTAATTTATTTCTCTTTAAATTTGACACAAATTTATGTTATTATACCTTCCTATGGAAGATTATATTGCAATCATTTTATAGTCAA